>OX101795.1:8452500-8527500 GCA_944452715.1 Ophion slaviceki | reverse complement strand
GAGTTTGAGGTAAGGAAAACAAAACTTTTCACCTAGAAACAAGAATGTGGAAATGTGTAGCGGAATATCAATGTTGGAGAGATTTATAAGCCATTCTTTCGTTTTATTTAATGTGATTGTCGAATTTATATTATTCAGAGGATCAGTGGCAAGATTATTATTTGTGTCCTGTTGTCTATTAGTAAGAGTTGAGTATAAGATGTTGTGATTTTGTGTTGTTTGATTTATGTTTTGATAATTTAGGTGATGTATATTGTTTTGGTTCAGATGTGTTTGTGATGATATTGTTCTTAAAAATTCGTCATGATTGAAAATGTGAAGATGTATGTTCTTGGTTCGTTGAAATCTAAGGTTTTAAAGTTTTTTTTTTGTGTTTTTCATATGAGAGTTTTCATATGAGAGCTATGAGAATTAATATAATAATACGAATATAAATATATTTCCGCTTACTTTTATGAATTATAATTGATTTGGCGTAAGGACGGGTGTGAGTAAAGCGTAAACAATATTTTAGAAGATAAATAAGTTGTAATTTAGATTTATTATTATATTTAAATTAACGGATAAACTAAAAAAATAAGCGATCAGAGTGTGCGATACATTTTTTTGTATACATTAATAACGCAGAGAATCAAGAGCTAAATAAGCATTGAAATCATCTAAAAGCCTCGCGGGTGACGTCACGCGCGAGTCGTGCTCAGATTGCTTTTTCCCTCGAAGCCTTCGTTTCGGCTTGGCCGCACATGAATGTGCTCAGCGTCCATGTATTGGTGTAGCTGCCGAAGGCGCGGTCGGGGAACTTCGATGGTGCTCGGCTCTTTCCGAAGACATCCGAGCGTCGTTCGCTCACGGACACGCGCTACTATGATTGTGTGATGGGCGCGCAAGAGACTAGAGAGGGGGTAACTTTTGCCCCCTCTCTAGTCCCCCTTTTGTTGGGGGGGTTTCACCCCCCCAACCCCCCCAGAGGGTGCGTTGGATACTGGATTTGAGTTGAAAGTCGTTCCAGAGCCGACACACACTGCCAAAATGCATGAAAATGCCCTATTCCATCATGCGTTTTCTCAAACTTGAAAACCCCATAACTCATGGTAATTATGGAAAATGTCAGGCTCCCCCGACGAAATATCATTAGTTAGGACTAATAGAGGCAGTTTGTGGCGAAAAAAAAATTTTCCCACCGTTTTTCGGAAAAGGCGCCAAACTGCATAATTACCGAAATAACCTTCCAAATATAAGCAAAAGCTAGAAACATCAACAACATCACACTCATTTCAAACACCGATGAATAAGAAGAATTAACGCAATACAAGAACTTATGCGTATCAAATCAATATAGTTATAACCAAAACAGAATTAACATAACAGTTATACAAAACGACACAACAATTTTATAACACAATCATAATATAAAACATTCGTGTATTTAATTCCTTCAAACTTCATTTGTAAAATTTGTGTATTAAAATGTATAGAGAAAAATATAATTTCTGGAGAGGACCCGAACCAAAGGGTCGAAACGTAAGAAAGCATCATTTATTTCCATCGCTGACCTTGGAAAACCTCTATTGGCCGGACTGAAGCCGAATCTTCAACTAGCAACTTGTCATCAACACGGCCGCACACATCTTTGACTCATTAATTCTCATACTTTCATCAAGCGATAAAGCATTATCCCCAAAAACAACCAATCATCCATCCGGCCGCGAATCGTCAGTACCAGAAAGTGCACATATTCTACAAGCGATTTTCCAGACAATTTGTTTGGAGATCAATCATAACGATGTTAGATAGTATTGGAGCCAGAGGTGAGCCCATTGGTAACCCTGAGATTTGTTGGTAAATTTTATTTTGAAATATAAAGAAAGTTGAGAACATGATGTATTCTATGGCTTTAATTATTTCGTTTAAAGGAAATGTTTTTTAAAATAGATTTGATCTTCTTTGAAGGCTTTGAATAACAAGTTGTAATGGGATGTTGGTATAGAGAGAAACAACATCAAACGAGACCAATTTGTAGTTGAGTGGAATTGAGATGTTAGAATGTGAATGTTTTAGGTGGAAACTATTTTTGACGTGTGAATTAGTCGTATTGATTAATTTAGAAAGTTTAGATTGTATAAATTCAGCTAGTTTATGTGTTGGACTACTTATTGATGATACTATTGGACGAAGTGGATAATTATTTTTATGAATTTTTGGCAGACAATAAAGACGAGATAGGTTGCAATTTTCAGCTTTTGAGTATTTGTATTTTGTTTCATCAATGAATTTTAGGGTTTTCCATCTGGAGAGAATATTGTTAATGCCTTTTTGTAGAGTGTTGATGGGATTTCTATTTGTTAATTTGTAAGTTGAGGAATCTGCGAGTAAATTATGAGTTTTTGTAATGTAATCTGATTTGTTAAGAATGACTGTTGAATTTCCTTTGTCAGCTCGTGTAACTAAAAGTTGAGGGTTGTTTTTTAAGAATGAGGACGTGTGTTTTATAATTTGATTAGTGTTGGAAAATGATGTTGGAATATTTAATTTGGAATTGTTGGAATGTTTAAGATTTTAGTGAATCTGGTTCTAATTTCGATTTGTCTAGGTTTGTCGAGTAAAAAATCTAATTTGGACTCAAGTGCGGAGATCGATTTGTGGATATGAGTTTTTATGTTTGAGAGTTTGAAGTAAGGAAAACAAAACTTTTCACCTAGAGACAAGAATGTGGAAATGTGTAGCGGAATATCAATGTTGGAGAGATTTATAAGCCATTCTTTCGTTTTATTTAATGTGATTGTCGAATTTATATTATTCAGAGGATCAGTGGAAAGATTATTATTTGTGTCCTGTTGTCTATTAGTAAGAGTTGAGTATAAAATGTTGTGTTTTGTGTTGTTTGATTTATGTTTTGATAATTTAGGTGATGTATATTGTTTTGGTTCAGATGTGTTTGTGATGATATTGTTCTTAAAAATTCGTCATGATTGAAAATGTGAAGATGTATGTTCTTGGTTCGTTGAAATCTAAGGTTTTGAAGTTTTTTTTTTTTGGTGTTTTTCATATGAGAGCTATGAGAATTAATATAATAATGCGAATATAAATATATTTCCGCTTACTTTTATGAATTATAATTGATTTGGCGTAAGGACGGGTGTGAGTAAAGCGTAAACAATATTTTAGAAGATAAATAAGTTGTAATTTAGATTTATTATTATATTTAAATTAACGGATAAACTAAAAAAATAAGCGATCAGAGTGTGCGATACATTTTTTTGTATACATTAATAACGCAGAGAATCAAGAGCTAAAAAGCATTGAAATCATCTAAAAGCCTCGCTCGTGCCGTCGGGTGACGTCACGCGCGAGTTGTGCTCAGATTGCTTTTTCCCTCGAAGCCTTCGTTTCGGCTTGGCCGCACATGAACGTGCTCAGCGTCCATGTATTGGTGTAGCTGCCGAAGGCGCGATCGGGAAACTTCGATGGCACTCGGCTCTTTCCGAAGACGTCCGAGCGTCGCTCCCTCACGGACACGCGCTACTATGATTGTGTGATGGGCGCGCAAGAGACTAGAGAGTGGGTAACTTTTGCGCGCGATCTGGCTGCACTGCAGCTCACTTCTCATTATTTACTTGTTCCGTCTCTGTCACACCCAGCTCGTGTCTCGAGATTTTAGAGATAGTGGCGCCATCCTGGTAGGACCACATTTTTGTAGCCACTTTTTTCAAGTCTCTCCATAAGAGATCGGACTCCTCCCACTCTAGCCTCCCTGTGTGCTACGATCGTCGACGCATCGCGCCATCTCTTTCGTCTTTCGCGATTTTTCGTGTTTTTCGTTTTGGACGCTTCGTGCATCTCGTTCGGATTTTTCTCGAGTTTCGGGTTTTTTTCGGCATTGGACGCTTCGCGCCTTTACTCGCGTGTACCAGAACGTCGAAGTCTCGTGCTATCTTTTCGTTTTCGCGAGTTTTCTCGTGATTTTTCGATTTGGACGCTTTGTGCATCTCGTTCAGACTTTTTCCCGAGTTTTCGTTTTTCGGCTTGGACGCTTCGCGCCATTTCTCGCGTGTGCTACGATCGTCGACGTCTCGCGCCATCTTTTCGTCTTTCGCGAGTTTTCTCGTGATTTTTCGATTTTAACGCTTCGTGCATCTCGTTCGGACTTTTTCACGAGTTTTTCGTGATTCTCGGCTTGGACGCTTCGCGCCATTTATCGCGTGTGCTTCGAACGTCGAAGTCTCGCGCCAATTTTCGTTTCTCGCGAGTTTTTCGCGGTTTTTCGGTTCTGGACGCTTCACGCTAAATCATAGCGATTTCGTGTGTCGAACGGTGACACCTCGACAATGACGAGCAACATTGCCAAAATGGAACGTCGCATTGCCGGCCTCGTGAGCACTTTTCAGTGCATCTCGAGCCCCGCTGAAAAGACGAGGAACGCAACCCCTCAAAACACCAACAAGACGCTCGCCACCACGCGTCTGTCTTTGTTGGAAACCAACTGGGACCGCTTTCAAGGGAACATGTCGCGCTTCTCGAGATGAATTGCGACCCCACCCGGTCCACCTCTTCTCTCCGATCGCTCCAGACTTCTTCGACAACTCAGGTACTCCTCCGCACTTTTCCAAGGACTCTTCAAACGCTCTGGCCATTCGACCGTCAGTCCTGCTAGCTACGAGCAAAGCTATTTTGACCTCCTCATCGGGAATCTCGCAGCGGGCGAGACTCCTCATCGACCCGGGCGCGGAACTTTCGTTCATTTCCGAACGCACGGTCCAACTCCTTCGAACACAAAGGATGGCCGCGTCCATCAACATCCACGGAATCGGAGGCCAGCCAGCGGGACGGACGCGGGGAGCTACCACCGTCACAGTCTCCTCAATCTATGATTCAACCTCAAATTTCACAGTGACGGCCTTTATTCTCAACGTATTTACTTCGACGCTTCCCTTGTTCGCTACTTCACGGCAATGGGACCATCTTCAAGGACTTCCTCTGGCAGACCCGAACTTTCTGAAACCGGGACCAATCGACGTCATCATCGGAGCTGACGCGTACGGTCTTCTGGTTGAGTCAGACGTCGTTAAGGGTCGTGCCATCGGTCCCATCGCTCAACGCACGCTTTTCGGATGGATCGTACTCGGTCCTGTCAACGGCTCCACCTCAAATTCGGTTCGTATTCAACATGTCTCCATCGAAGACGAGGTCGCTTCTTTATTATCGAAGTTTTGGGAGGAAGAGGAAATTCCTCCGGACTCGGCCCCTACACCCGACCCGGACGAATCCGCTTGCGAACAACACTTCAAGGACACCCATACGAGAAACGCTACGGGCCGATATATAGTACGGCTCCCCTTCAAAAGGCCTCCTTCGTTACTCGAAGATTCGTACACTGGTGCAAAACGCTGCCGTCTCCAACTTCTACGGCGACTCTCGACAAATGAGTCGTATCACGGTCTCTACAACACCTTTCTCCGAGAATACGAGAACCTGTCTCACATGGCTCGTGCCCCAATGGCGGCGTCTTCGAGACCACGGTTTTTTCTCCCACATCACGGTGTCTTTCGGGCCCATAGCGCCACTACGAAACTTCGTGTCGTCTTCAACGGTTCCATCAAAACATCGAACGGTGTGTCGATCAACGACATCCTTCACACCGGGGCCAAACTTCAGCAAGATACTTCGGACGTTCTGCTCTGGATCAGACGCCATCGGTTCATTTTCGCCACCGATGTTGCGAAAATGTTCCGGCAGATCGCAGTCCATCCGGACGACTGGGACCTCCAGCAAATCCTATGGGTGGACCAGGAGGATCGAGTCGTCCCATATCAACTGACTACAGTCACGTACGGCCTTACTTGTGCTCCCTTTCTCGCCATCCGGGTCATGCTTCAATTGGTCGAGGATGAGGGGCACGACTTCCCACTGGCGATTTCACCTTTGACGAACGGCCGATACGTTGATAATATCTTCGGCGGTGCGGACACGATTCACAAACTTCAGGCAACGGCACAACAACTTCAGGGAATCTGTCAGCGCGGATGCTTTCCACTTCAAAAATAGTCAGCTAACTCAACGGAAGCCCTTCGGAATGTTACCTCGGAGTCCCAATCGCATACGGTAGTGATTCAATCGGAAGATCCCAACGTCAAACTTCTGGGCCTTGTATGGAATCCAAACGAGGACAATTTCAGATTCCTTCTTCAGCTCTCCTTCAGCCGAGATATCACGAAAAGGACCGTTCTATCAGAAACGGCATCCTTGTTTGATCCCTTGGGTTTCATCTCGCCAGTCATTATCATCGCGAAGGTCTTCCTCCAAGAGCTGTGGCTGGCAAAACTTCACTGGGACGACGGGCTCCCAATTCGACTTCAGGAAAAATGGCTACGCTTCAGAGAGAGTCTGAGCGATTTGTCGCTCATTCATCTCCCGCGGTGGTTTCACCTTTCGCCTTCTTCGACTCTCGAGCTATCGGCGGCACAACTACTTTCAAGGCTAACCTCTTACGTTCAGAGAACCCTAGACTTAACGCATGTTCCAGTCTCTCTCTGGACGGACTCTTCAGTTGCGTTGACATGGACTACTTCAAATCCGGCCCGATGGAAAGACCTCATCCGAAATCGGGTCACTTCGATCCAAAGTTTCTGTTCCAACGCAACATGGCGGTTCATTTCGGGAAGAGAGAACCCGGCCGACTGTGCGTCGCGAGGACAGACTCCTCGACAACTTTCCAAGCACCCTCTTTAGTGGCGCGGGCCTGAGTGGCTCGCGCGACCACCATCTTCATGGCCAGTCTCTTCAGCCGAACCACCGGATGGCGACCTCGAGCAACGATCAGGCCTCGCCTTCACTACCACCTCCAAGCCTAGTCCTCAAACTTGGGACCTTTTACAACGGCACTCCTCGCTCACTCGGCTTCTTCGGATCACGGCAGTATGTCAGAGAGCGGTTGCCCGCTTCAAACGGCTCCCGCACGCTTCAATGACCTACCCGCTGAACACGGGAGATCTGGAAGAGGCAAGGTTCTTCTGGATACGCCTCGTTCAACGCACACACTTCTCGGCTGAACTTCAGATGATTTCGCGCGGAGCGACCCTCAATCGAGGTCACTCCTTTGCCGCCCTCAACCCCTTTGTCGACCAACTAGGGACCCTTCGAGTTGGCGGCCGGTTAACGAACGCACTTCTACAGCCCGAGGCAAAACATCCGCCAATATTGCCACGGACCTCTCAGCTCACTTCATTGATCATTGCTGATTCGCACTTTCGAACGCTTCACGGTGGTACCCAATCCACGTTAAGCTTCCTCCGTCGATCGTACTGGATATCGGGTGGCCGGGCTCCAATTCGATCGTACATCCTTCGGTGCACCACGTGTGCCAAATTTCGAGGACTCAAGCGCAACAACTCATGGGTCAACTTCCGACTGCGCGAGTCACACCTTCACGCGCCTTCTTCCACACCGGCATTGACTACGCGGGACCCTTCACTGTCAAGACCTGGCGTGGACGAGGAACAAAAACGTACAAGGCTTATCTTGCCGTTTTTATTTGCTTCACTACTTCCGCGGTCCACCTCGAACTGGTCACGGATTACACTTCAGAGGCCTTCGTTGCCGCATATCGGCGGTTTTCCGGACGACGAGGAATCAGTCACACAATTTATGGTGACTGCGGTACCAACTTCATCGGAGCAGATACTGCGCTTCGTACGGCTGGATCAGCAGAAATGGATTCTACGATCATCTCGCTGACCAACCTTGGGACGAATTGGTCCTTCAACCCTCCGGCAGCACCTCACATGGATGGAAAATGGGAGGCTGCGGTAAAATCCGCGAAATACCACCTTCGTCGGGTAATCGGAGAAACCTCACTTACGTACGAAGAATTTACGACTCTTCTTGTGCAAGTGGAGGCTGTCTTAAATTCTAGGCCACTTTGTCCATTATTGGACGACCCCGAAGACATTTCTCCCCTCACACCGGGTCACTTCACCATCGGTGAGGCACTCACCACCGTGCCAGAACCGTCTCTCACTTCAATTTCGGAACCCCGACTTTCACGCTGGCAATTCCTTCAGGCCAAACTACAACATTTCTGGCAGAGATGGTCTTCGGAGTACCTTCAGCGAAGCTTGTCGATTTCCAAATGGCGACACCCTTCACATGAAATCAAAATCGGCTCACTCGTGCTAATCACGGACGAGCGACTTCCACCTTCACGATGGCCACTAGCACGAGTGGTCGAACTTCACCCCGGGTTGGATGGTCTAACCAGGGTAGTGACACTTCGCACGGCCACTTCCACCTTCAAGCGACCGACTGCCAAGTTGGCAGTACTTCCAGTGGACTCTTCGTCGACGACTGTCGCCGAAGGCGGGGAGTATGTTTCGGAAACTCCAACCACCATTCCGTGATTCCGGGAGACCCCGCAAGAGGTCTCCGTCTCTCAGTCGGTCGCGCGCTTGACCCTTGCAGTATTCGGGCGCAAGGAGCTTTCCCCCTCATTTTCAACGTTATATTAGATCATTGTCCCTTCTTTTCTACCCATTCGTCTTCAAGTCTCTTCGGTGATCGGTTCGACTTCGGTCTCCTCCCCTTCTCTGTCGCGATACGGCATGAACGCGATTTACGCCCGCGTTAACTCCCGCGACAAATAGTCTCCTCGGTACCCTTCGGTTAAACGGCATTAACGCGATTTACGCCCGCGTTAATTAGTCACGGCAACGGTCACCTCGGTACTCTTCCGCATCAATTTTACTCCTTTAAATTTAAAATAGTTTAAATAGAAATAGTAAAATAAAGCTATATTCTTTATATTAACGCGAGTGCACTTCGTCTCTTTATTTTCCGGCGCGTTCCTAAGTTCACGAATATTCCCACAATTTTCCCACCCGTTCACTTCCAACCAGAATCCGAGAACCCCCAAAACTAAACAATTGCCAACGTGTATAATCAAAGTAATTCCTCCTAAATGTACTCCACTGGTGCAACCCTGCGATGTATATTTTTATCATCAGATTAAAAACTTTATTAAAAAAATACAAAATTGCTATTATCTCATCGAGCAAGAAAAAGAAATAACTTCCCGAGAAGACCATAAAAATATATTCGATTGTTCATCATCAATTATCCGCGCCAATATTCGGTAACATGTTACGTTACACGTGGTTCGCTTCTAAACTTTGCGATGAGAGAGAATGCTTTATGAATGTCAATCAAGTATGGTTTTCTATGGAGACGTTGAAACAACGATGTGATTGTAAAAATGCGGCGTTTATAACGTGTGCTAGATGCAGAAATAATTATTGTTTCCCCTGTTTCTACGATAAATATCATCCCGACACATGTAAATCATCGAATGTCAACGAATGAAGTTTTGAATTTCCATGTACAAAGTCTTTTCGTATGCGCTTTAATTACAATCCCTTGTTGAAAAGTCCGAAATCCCAATCTTTCACCTTTTCTATGCCTTTTGCGTATAAATAAATAAATAAACTAAATTATTCACCTCTTTGCTTAATTGGAAAATGATTAATATAAAAATTGAGAAAAAGATAGAAAAAGAAAAAAAAGTCTTCATACGGGGAGTCGAACCCACGACCATCGAATTACTAGTCCGAGCTCTTATCGCTACGCCAACCGCTGCTTGGAAAACATGCTAACGTAAATGGCTTATACAGTGCGAGAACCGCGTCAACATTTTGATTTTCTAAACGCTTGGCCATCTGGAATTCCCACTTCGGGTACTTTCATTTCTAGCCAAGCCCTGCATGTCCTATAAATTTGAGCGAAATCGGTGATGACGAGTAGGGAATGCCCCTTGTCAGTACATCAAATAAAACCTTTTTTTAATACTTTTTTACACAGAAAATTATAATATTAGAGAAAGATAGAGGTCTCAGATCTCCGAGAGTATTGTAAACTGGTAGAACGGATGAGATACAATAACAGGAAAAAAACACTATTTATTTGTGAAGGTTTATTTAAACTATTATGGTACAGTGTTTCAATCATGCATACGTTAAATTCACGTCATGAATTAATTTACAAGAAACCGGAACAAAAGTCAACTATAAAAAAAATATCCATAATAAAATATCTCGAAGGGACCTATATAACGGTGTTATTAATACCTTTAATAACACTCACTTCACAATATAGGATTGATCCCTCTTTTCAAACATTCAAGAGCTCTAGTACAATCAAATAGACTCAAGACTCAAAACAAAAAGACTCAAAAGTAGAAAATAATTTATATGTAAAACAAATATTAAAAAAAACAAGCTTCTATTGGCTGTAACACAGGTAGTTTTTTTACCAAGTCACCTATATGTGACTATATGTCACTATATGTAACCTATATGTGACTATAAATAAAAGCTTGGGGTGCTCTAAATTTAGATGTAATCTTCAATTTACATAAATCCGTTAACATATCAACAGTATTTAATTTACCGTAAAACAACCTTAGATTTCTTAAATGAAAACCCTAAAACTGAATATAAACGTATGATTATAATTCCCATAATTACTATTGGGTCAAATTAAATACAAATTAAAACTCTACAACAGCTGGTATATCAGGTGTATCAATTGAAGAAGAGATATATTTTAGCCTATTAACGCCAAAGCGACTATGTGTGAACACTTGAGATTTTCAAGTTAAAACTCCTTTTTCGTCCTTTAGGAAGGGTCAAAAGTCAAAGTTAATACCATAAATCGGCCATAATACCTTGTTCTCTCAAGTGTTCAAACATAGTCGCTTGGGCGTTAATAGGCTAATATATATCTCTTCTTCAATTGATACACCTGATATACCAGCTGTTGTAGAGTTGACAATATTGCCCAGTTGAACGTTGAGTACTCAAAGTTCTTGTAGAGTTGATACATTGTAGAATTAAAGCATATTGCAAATGCCTCGTTGTGCAGTTGATACAAATCCGAATAAATACGTTGTAGGGATGATCATAAGGCTAGATCGTTGTAGAGATTCAATATTGCAAACTTGAGACTCTTGTACAGTTGGTGGATTGCCGAGATTGCACAGATGAGAGATAAGTCATTGTACAGTTGAAAAAAGGACATGCAGCGTTGTAGAGATAAACATTGTGCAAGTGAGACCCTTCCGTTAAATTCACATCATGAATTAATTTACAAGAAACCCCGAACAAAAGTCCTGAACCTTTCCTGAGACATAGTTGAACGTAAATACGTGTTAAGGCGGTCCTGTAGTTTCTCGGGTCGAAAAAATCGATTTTTTTTTCATAAATCACATCTACAACATGTGTAGAAAATGTGTGCCAAAGGATTTGTCGATATTCGAAGTGGTTCACAAGTTACGGCCCTGGAACAGAGCAGGTATACGGAGCAGGTATACATTCAAACGCGTTTTTCTCGAAACACCATTTTTCGAAACGGTGTCCACGATATTTCAGAAACTACTGCACCGATCTTGTTCAAATTTATACAGCATCTTTAATATGTTATAAGCCAGCGATTGAACTAGGATTATCATGATTGCTTCGATAGTTTTTTTTTGTACGAGCGAAAAACTTAAGAAAAAATGAGTAAAAAATAGAATGTAATTTTCAAAAGTGTATATAAAAGTCAATTTTTGTAATTTAGAATTCACTCTAGTTCAATCGCTAGTCTTAAATATGAAGATTAAAATGCCGTTTGGTTTTTTGATTTCAGATAAGCAGAACAGCCGCAATCTTGGTCACCGTCAAGCACCTCTTTTACTTGATGTCTTCCTGTCGGCCACTATAACGTTTATTCTATTATATATTTTGATCTCAAAAAATGTGTAAAGCTTATTTAAATGTTAATAAAGATTATGCAAAAACAATGAGATTGATTATTTCGATGCTTTGCCCGTAAAAAATTATTGAAAAAGCCGTAAAAAAACAGCCGAGAAACTAGATGACCGCGTTAAAAGGATGGTGAAAACATGACACAAGTGATGAACACGAGTAAATGGTGGAGAAATATAAAAGTCTATTCAAACGGTATGAAGGCTCAACGAAGAATTAATAATAATATTGAACTCATAACTTCGATTCGCGGAATACACAGTTCCGTTTTATACTACGAGTTCGCTCGGAACGAAATACCAACGTTTTTCACCCCTTGCTTGTATGCAAGACTGGCACTCACCGCCGTCGCACACATAGCCTTTCTTCTCGCTTTCTCGCTCGCTCACGTACACACGACCTCTCTTTTCGATCGCTCGTGCAGGAAGGACTACATTTTCTCAACGCTCGCGTTCGTTTGCTCCCATGCACACGCGTTACCCTTTTACTGACACGTGGCAGTCGCCTGACACACCATCTATGAGGGCACCACCGCGGTTTTTTTACATTTAAAATTATAAACTACTGTCATTAACGAGAGCGATGGAATTACAAACTGCCCGGACACGCGCCCGATTTGAGTTGTTACTTGTATCGGAAAAATTAACTCGATAATATTTAATATCCTGAAGAGACGCCACTTCGAGAAAACGTCGGCTGCGTTAATCGAAATTTCAAGTGGTCCTCCATTATAAGCACCGGGAAGAACACGAATAATAGGGGATCACAGTCATGGGGAAATTCATCGCAGTCATTTGAAAAAGAGGTAAATATTCGTTTGAAATTCTTTCTTAATATCTTGTTCGGATGAAATGAATACCGGGAGAGACCGATCATTGAGATATAACCGTGAAAACAATACAATTCATAGAGAAATAAAGCAAGTGAGGTAAGTGATAATGCTTCAACGAATATACCGTGCGGAAAGATGATAGGGCATCCCTAATAAAAATAAGGGCCTTTCAGGGCTTCCCTAGTGCTTTCCCTAGTAGGGATTTCCACAATGGGCCCAGACTTGGCCATTATCGGGATAAACTTGTCGGGATTTCCACAATAGGCCCCGACTTGGCCATTATGGGGATAAACCTGTAGGGATTTCCACAATAGGATCCGACTTGGCCATCATAGGGATAAACCTGTAGGATTTCCACAATAGGCCCAGACTTGGCCAGTATAGGGATAAACAAGTAGGGATTTCCACAATAGGCCCAGATCTGACTATTATAGCGATAAACCAGTATAAATAGCTTAGGCTACATGGTTGATGGTATTTCAATTATTCAAATCGATTGTATACATTGATCGAATAATATTATCGAACGCAAATTGGGAAAAAGCGTAAGGGCATCATCAAATAAAAAATCAACGAAGAACACAAATATGCAGACAAACATCAGACAGTATTTATTTATCAAATTAAAGAAACCTTTTACATAGATACAAACAATTTCCTCATGGTTTCACTCATACATGGAATAATGCTAGCGCATAAGTGTGAACTGTCCCAACCGGTTTTCTCCACATTTTCATAGCAACTAATTTCCGCTCAATACTCATCATAGGGAAAATTATTTCTTCTGAAGACTTCGCTGATATTTCCCATTCATAAACTTTATCTGACTTTCTAGGATAAGTAAATAAATTGGTCTTTGTTTTCCAGATCTTTCCCTCAATGGAAATAGATTCTAGTGATTCAGTAGACCAATATATTTTTTTTATTTCTACTACACATCCATTCCTTAGAATGGATGTGTAGTAGAATATATTTGTTTAAATAATGCAAAAGACTGGCATGGGGGGCGCAGGATGCGTTAAGTCTCATCGAGATGACTTATCTAAGTGGACCTTGCAGAAAAACAAGTGAATTCCGTGGTGTATTTTTTCCCCGTGATATATTGACATTTTTCCGTGATATATTAATGATTGAGAATTACTTATTCAATTACTTAATAATTTCCTAATTAAAACTAAGATAATATTACTTTTATTGGAGTCATTAATACTTTACTTTATACAGCGGACATATGTCGCTCCTTCGCGTTCTGTACCCTTACAGACTCATTTCAGATTGTGACTATAACTATCAATGTGATAATCTTATAATTTCAAACTTAAGTGTTACAAGCTATCACAATTCTAAAAAATGTTATCATAGTGGATAGTTCCTCAAAAATAAATGTTTGCAGTGAAGAGAGTTCGCTTCACATTATTTTTTGTATTAATTTTGTCATGGCAGTTTGTCATAAAGGCTCACATGCAAATACGCAATCACATTTCTACGCGCGCACACATACATACACATGTACTCACGCCCACACCTATGCACATGAACAATTGCATAAAAACAAATACAGATATACTCTGACGCATTTAACATACACGTATATCCACTGATACGGATATTTTATACCGCTCAAATGGTTATGATGAGGCGCCGATGAGGCATTTTCAGGGCGCTAAAATGGTTTTGATGAGGCGCCATTGAGGCTACTTATAAGGCCCCGGTCGTTGCGCCTTTAATGGCCCTTGTTGACAAAGTGTGACCGGCCGCTAACGGCCCTCATGTGGCTTCCTGATTAGGGCCCGAACAAAGTTAGGGGAATATTATTGGGGCCCGATCACAGCCCCAACTCAATTTCCGCACGGGATTGTACAGACATCAACCAAAATGGAAGCCGCTCCATGAAGTCAAAGTCATACGTTGTGCGTCATCTGACTTTTATTACTCGATTTCTTACTCGATTTATTTATGCGACCCAGTTGCGTAAATAAATCGTCGATACCGGTAAGAATAATTTTTTGAACACAAATATACAGGGTGTTCCATTTTAATATTACACCTGAATTTTCTCGAAAAATATTGCACGGACGAAATATTGTGTGGAACAAAACTTCTAGGGATTAAAGGGGGACGTTTGAAAAAAATTTATTTGAGGAGCCGAAATTCAAAATGGCGGCGTTACAAAGGCTGACATGTTTTTTTCAAACGGAAACATAACTTTTTTTTATTGCCAAAAAATTTGTCAGCTGAAAACGAAAAACTTTTATTGAAAGAATTTTTTGATAAAGTTCATAGTTTTCAAGTGAACATCATTTTCAATTATTTCAGATGTATCCAGGATTTGTGTGTGTGTGTGTGTGTGGGTGTGTGTGGGTGTGTGTGTGTGTGTGTGTGTGTGTTTTTCTACCCATCGTGATCAAAGTTCGTCAAGAATTTAAAGAAACACGTTTTTGGGCCTGAAAATGGCACAAACGCTATTAAAATGGAAAAAAACCATTTTTCATCGATTTTCCTTCAAAATTTTCTCATCAAATATCGTCTAAATTTGAAAACAAAAAAACAAAAAAAAAACAAAATTTTCAACAGTGTTCCACACGCACGCACATGCACACACACACACACACACACACACACACACCACATGGGGAGTCTGAAACCTCTACGTGGCGCGTCCCCAGGCGGCGGATAGGGGGAAGCCCTCGTATATAAATATAGACATAGATGTACAAATATCTATATAGATATAGATATACATATAGAGATATCTATCTGGATATAGATATGGATATTGAAATGTCTATATAGATATACAGGGCAGGAGGCAATTAAAATACCTCCCGTGGACCAACAGACACGGGGAACAAACCTCGATACCAAATTATTATGGGCAGTCCAATAAAGGATATACCGATTAGGGTGCAGGGGCACGGAACCCCAGTACCGGCGCCTTCAGGGAGTGACCAAACGGGCTCCCGGGCGTCGTCATCGAACAACCGCAGTACCACGGAGGTGGGCCACTTGGCCTCCATGGCGCATAATGTTTCAAGTGAAGAAAAGGAAGAGACAGGTGGAAACCGAAAGGAGATTTTGAAGTTGGTGGAGAGGCACGGAAAGACGCTGGAGAGCCTAGCCTCTTTTATCCAGCAGAAGAAAAACCTCCACAAGGCGATCCAGCGGTGGGTTCCTATGCTTACCAGTACTTGGAAAGGTATAGAGGACCTGGTAACGTGGAGTGCAAAGCCACAGACGGCAACGTTGACTGGAGGAACGCAAACCACGCCGACCATAAGCCAAGCGAAATCGACTCTCCCTAACAAGGAGAGGAACGATGAAGGCATGGACGTGGGCGGTACCTCGACGCAAGTAAGCAGGGCGAAGAGGAAAAAGAGGGTTACACCGACGTCGACCGACGGAAAGGAGCCGAAGGAGATGCAGCTGGTGGAGCCATTGGCTGGTCAATCCGGGGATAAGGGCGAGAGATCGGAGCAGAAGTGGCAGACTGCGCGAAAGAAAAAAAGATCGCACAAGATATCCGAAAAGCAGCCTCAGAAGAAGGCGCAGAAACCTCGCGAACGGCCGACTCTGCCCAACGCTCTCGTCATCCACAAAAAGGGTGACTTGAGCTATGCGGAGATCCTGAGTCGTATAAAGAAGGATCCGGCGCTCAAGGATGCAGGTGAATGCGTCCAAAAGGTACGCAGAACGAACGCGGGAGATCTGCTGATCGTTCTGAATAAGGAGAGCTCAGCCAAAGCACCGGAATTGCGAAACCAATTCGAAGGTGTTCTTGGTGAATCAGCAACGGTCCAGAGTAAAGTCCAGGAAGTTGATCTGGAGATCAAGGACCTGGAAGAGGACGCGACGAAGGAGGAGATATCGGCGGCCCTGCAGAGAGTCTTGGAACCGGACTATTCCGTCTCGGAATACTCTCTTAAGTCTCTGCGTAAAGCATATGGCAGAACTCAGACCGCGGTAATACGACGCATGGTGCCTGCTGCCCGGAAACTTCTGGATACAGGAATCATCCGAGTCGGCTGGTGTAGTTGCAGAATCCGAGAGGTGGTGAGACCACTAAAGTGTTTCAAGTGCTGGAAATTTGGACACTTATCACGGAACTGCAAGAGCAACGTCGACCGGGCTAAAGACTGCATCAAGTGCGGTAACACTGGCCATAAAGTTGCCGAATGCACAGCAAGCGCAAAGTGTGTCATATGTGCAGAAGCGGGAGATGGGGCACCCACAGCCCACATGGCAGGTAGCAGCCGGTGTCCAGCGTATACGCGGGCTCTCCGGGCTCTCCAGGCACTCCAAAAACGATGCAAATGAGAGTACTCCAGCTGAACCTCAACCATTGTGAAGGACCTGCTTATGCAGACTGTGCGCGAGCTGAAGCCTGACTTGGCGATACTCTCGGAACCATATAGACATCTAGACACGCAACCTTGGGAATTTTACGCAAGTGGGAAGGCCGCAATTTGGTCCTGCGGAAAACTTCCATTTCAGGATCTTGCGAGTCGGATGGAAACTGGTTTTGTGAGAATAAAAGCCAAAGGAGTTCATTTCTACAGTTGTTACGCACCGCCTAGTCTGACGACTTATGAGTTTGAGAATTTTCTCGACAACTTAGTCGCAGACGCTAAACAACGCTTCCCGGTAGCCATAGCCGGAGATTACAACGCGTGGGCTGTGGAATGGGGTAGTAAAGTGACGAACAGGAAGGGCCAAGCTCTGATTGAGGCTATGTCCTTATTGGATGTAGTACTACTTAATGCAGGTACAAAGCCCACTTTTGTTAAAGGTGAAGCCTCCTCTATAGTGGACCTCACTTTTGTGAGTAGTAGCCTGGCAAGAGGAAACCAGTGCCACTGGGTAGTCAGTGATATCTACACTCACAGTGATCATCAAGCGATTCTCTGGGAGATTCGCGGTGACTTCAGCGGAACAGCGAAGGCACCGAAGACAAACGGGAAGGGCTGGAAAGCGAAAATGTTTGACGCGGACTTGTTTCGTGAAACTTTTGACACCAGCCCCCTCGCAGCGGAAAGTGCAACCGAGAAGGTCGAGGTGGTCATGTAGAGGGCCACCGAAGCATGCGATGCCACAATGCCACGGAAACGTAATGTCGACTTCCGACCGGCGGTACACTGGTGGAGCGAACAAATTGCCGGCCTCCGAAGGGAGTGTCATCGAACTCGCGGCCTAGCGCAACGAGCTCGAGGCAAACGCTCGTTCCCCGATTTGGAAGAACAGCACAGGAAGGCGCGCTTGAAGCTTAAAAAGGCTATCAAGCAGAGTAAAGCTGAAAGCTGGGGCGAACTGCTCAGCGAGGTGGAAGATGCTCCCTGGGGCAGGCCGTACAAAGTCGTAATGACTCGGCTGAAAAGCCAGCCAATGCCATCGCCTGTGGACGCAACCCTGCTGGAAAAGATTGTTTCACATCTGTTCCCTGAGCAACCCGAGGAGGACTACCAACTCGAGGAGGACGTCGATGAGGTCATCCCAGCCATTACTGAAGAAGAGCTTCTTACGGCGATTGCCAGGGTGGGCAACAATAAAGCCGCCGGCATGGATGGAATACCCAACATCGCACTCAAGGCAGCGATCAAGTTGGCACCGGCAATATTCCTGGGCATGTACAATGCGTGTCTCAAGGAAGGAATCTTCCCGGACAAGTGGAAGTGGCAGAAGCTAGTGCTCCTCCCGAAAGGGAAGAAGCCACCGGACGAACCTTCATCCTATCGTCCGCTCTGTATGCTGGATACCGCCGGAAAGATCTTCGAGCGCATCATCCATAACAGGATTGAGAAAGTCGTGGACCCTCTACTGGCGGAAGGCCAGTTTGGCTTCAGAAAGGAGCGCTCTACTCTGGATGCCATTAACACAGTGGTGAAGCAGGCGCAGGAGTCGACTGCGGGGAAACGATGGGCAAGAGGGTTCAACTCGGCGATATGGAAGTGTATCATGGATGCCCTAAAAACATTAGGTGTACCATGGTACCTACGGAGAATAGTGGCGAGTTACCTATGTAATAGGTGGCTCATGTACGACACAGAGGATGGACCAAAGACGTATAGGGTGACTGGAGGAGTTCCTCAGGGCTCTGTACTTCGACCGCTTCTGTGGATCATCATGTACAATGATCTGCTGCTATTAAAATTGCCGAAAGGAGTGTCCATCGTAGCGTTCGCAGATGACGCGGCGCTGATTGTCATCGCCAAATTCCTGGAGCAAATCACCGCACTCTTCGGCGAAGCTTTCGCCAAGATAAAGGAATGGATGTCTTCTGTTGGACTGCATCTTGCAGCCCACAAAACAGAAGTACTCCTCGTATCCAGCAGGAAGGTGATGGAAACGGTGACGCTCAGGGTTGGAAACTCCGAAATCACATCCCAACCGTTCATTTGGTACCTGGGTGTGATTCTCGACGCGAGGCTGAACTTCAAAGAGCAAACCGAGCAGATCAGCAGAAAGGCCGCTGGGGTGGCTACCACACTGGCGCGACTCATGCCTAATGTTGGTGGCCCCAGACAGAAGAGGAGGAAACTGCTGTCATCAGTGACGACCTCAGTGCTCACCTATGGCATACCCATATGGGCTGACGCACTGAAAATCCAGGAGTACCGCAGGAAGGCTGCAGCAACGTATCGCGTCAGCGCCTTGAGGGTAGCCTGTGCGTTTCGCACTGTCTCCGAGGACGCTATCAACGTTATCGCGGGCATGCTGCCCATTGAGGTGCTTGCCGAGGAGCGTAGATCGATGTACCAGCAGAAGGGAGCTAGAAACCCCAGTTATGCAAGGACAGAAGCGAGAGCAACCAGTCTCAACCAGTGGCAGACGATGTGGGATGCTTCTCCCAAGGGAAGGTGGACACATCGACTAATCCCGAAGGTGGAGATATGGGTGAACCGTCTACACGGGGAGCTCAACTATTATCTCACTCAAGTGATCTCAGGACACGGCTGTTTTCGGTCTTATCTCTATAAGTTTAATTATGAAGATTCCCCGGACTGCCCAGCATGTGTAGCAGTCGAGGAGAACGCTGAACATGCATTGTTCCAATGCCCACGTTTTAGTGCCTCCCGCGCGATAGTCGAGGATCAGCTGGAGACACGCATCACCCCGGACAACCTGGTTGAGTTGATGCTGAAGTCAGCAGACGCATGGACAGCGGTATCGGCTTATGCTGCCGCAGTGATGAAGGAGTTGCGACGTGCAGAACGTGCGAGGAAGAAGACGACGCCGGAAGACCAGGCAGTCATAGATTAAATCAACGACACGAACCCCTAAACCACTCATAACATCTAGAGTGGAACGGGGGATGTAAGGTCGTCTGACAACACTGCAGGAAGAGCTACGGCTGAGGCCTCTCCCGCGATGTAATACCTAGCGGTCGTCCCGCGGGAGAATTTGTAAGGCCACAGAGGAATGGGGGTTTTTAGTCGGTGCAAGCCCGACACACGGCAATTATTTGCTACGGTGCGGAAGCATTTTCCCGCTAAACCTCTTAAAAAAAAACACACACACACACACACATCCACACACATACACGCACGCGCGCCCACACACACACACACACACACACACACACACACACACACACACACACACACCCACAAATCCTGGATACATCTGAAATAATTGAAAATGATGTTCTCACTTGAAAACTATGAACTTTATCAAAAAATTTTTTCAACAAAAGTTTTTAGTTTTCAGCTGACAAATTTTTTGGCAATAAAAAAAGTTATGTTTCCGTTTGAAAAATACATGTCAGCCTTTGGAACGCCGCCATTTTGAATTTTGGCTCCTCAAATAATTTTTTTTCAAACGTCCCCCTTCAATCCCTAGAAGTTTTGTTGCACACAATAGTTCGTCCGAGCAATATTTTTCGAGAAAATTCAGGTGTAAGATTAAAATGGGACACCCTGTATATTTGAATGAACGCAAATATATATATTGACAACCGGTAGTTAACGAAGGGAACCAAACCCGCGGCCAAAAAAGAAAAAGACATAAAGCCGAGGTGTCGACAGAAATCTCCCAGTCATGCTTCGAAACGCCGAAAATGGCGATGCAAGGACGGTATCGCAATGATGATAATAATACTTATGGAGGTAGTCCTATTGCACCGGCATCAAAAAGAATGAGAGCCGTCCCCCCAGTGGATCAAGCAAATGCAGCCGCTCTGAAAAACGACTACCGGCAGAAAAGTACAAATTTAGACCATATTGGTACGAGTCAAAGAGATGAGTCAACTGTACCGGTAAGAATAATTTTTAGAACGCAATTATTATGAAGGGTAATGATGAATCCGCATAGTAACCTTAACAACTGATATTGATAACAGGTCGTAAAGCAAGGAAAGCAAGAAAATGAAAATGATATGCGAAAATCACGTAAGAGAGTACTGACGTCAGTACTGACAAAAAGAGGTGTGCTGAAAAGCCTAAACCTCAAAAACAGCAAAATCAGACACGGTCCGTCCTGAATAAGAAGAAGGTAATGAAAACTTTTTTGTTAGCAGTTGCACATTATATGGAAACCATACAATACTACACAACCGATGTGTTGGTCTAGTGGTTAGCGTGCTTGCCTCTGAAATCGACACATCGGGAGGTCGCGGGTTCGAATCACCGTCTCGTAGTTTTGGAGAGAAATAAAAACACAGGCGTGACGTAGTCTCCTGTAGTCTACTGGAGTGTAGAACTCCAGTTCTACACAGATGTCGCGCACACGGACCGGTGCGTGTGTGTGTCGGGTGTGTATGGCTGTAGCCTGTGAGCCATTTCTCGACGAAACGCGACTAGCTCCGAGGCTGGGAAGCGAACTCGTGACCGGCTGTATTGGTATAGGTTTTCCGCCGTTTCCCTATACCCATGACAGAAAATGTCATGGTGAATGCGATACAGAGGGGGAAGTCGGCAGCGGCCGCAAGGTGGGGATCGATTAGGGGTGTGTATTGGAGAAAATGGTGGCAAATGTAAAAAGGGGAAATCCCTGTACATGGAAGCTACAATTAGCGAAGCGTTCGCCGTAGCACATACAATATACAATACTACACCGCGTTGTAAAGAAAAAATCTATAGCAATTCACTTGTAATATAAAAATGAAGTATCAATATGATCCGAAAAAATGTATACGTAGATGACGAGCAGCCCAACCAGCGAAAGTGCCGCGGGCCATGAAAAAGAGAGAGCAGCTCCGACCTCGGGTTACTCTCAAAGCTGACAAAAGAAGTTTAATAACGCGGTAATGGGTGGATAAATAGGGCAAACAGGACTTCAATATATAACGCGCTTAAAAAATTATGGTTTTTTTTTTAATATGAAATATTTAAAGATAAAAGAAGTACGCAAGACGGTCGCGGACTTGAACAAAAAGTTTAAAAACTTAGAGAAACTTTTGGAGGCTGAAAGTAGCGAGGAAGATGACTTCGAGATGCTGCATTTTTTGTCGGAGGACAAAATGAAACGAAACACAGAAATTGCTCCCGGTTGGCGATTGAATGGCGAAGTAGTTATGCAAGCGGGGACAGCTTTAAATATGAGCAAGAGATTATTCCTCCTAATGTCGGCTTGTGGGACAGGCACGAAAGAGCGAAACTTGTTGTGAAAAAAAGGAGGGGTGAGAACAACGATGGGAAACGAGACATTACTTCGGCGGAGATCAAGAAGTTGATGCGTAAGTTATGAAAAGGTGACTCATTTAAGGGTAGAGAGAAGAAAGGATTTAGCAAAAAAAGATTGTTATTGAAAAACAAAACATTTATTGAAAAGCATGTGACTCAAAAAGTGCAAACAATTTATGTATGTAGACGTTCGTTACGGCTGGATAGGGATAACGCAGCCTGAAGGAACCAAAGTTGTTAAATCGATCGGAATAAATACGTGCAAATTTGAAATATGAGTCGGGCAATTTTTAAAATGTTGTGTAATGTAGTTGCGGCATTTATTGTCGAGACGCGTGTATGAAAATATCCCCCTCGAAGAAATGCTCTTCGACGAAATAAATTCTTCGCTCCTCTTCAAATGTTGAACAAACAGGTGGGTGCATAACGCTGCAAGGGATGAAAAAACTACTGGTCGATGGAGTAGACAATATTGACAAAATGAAAACCATGATTTCAAACAAACTCAAAAACGACCGGTATTATAGTGGTCGTGGGAAAAATAAAAGTGCCAAGATGCGACTTGGGCGAAAAGTCAGCGACGTCGATGAAAATGACGACCACGATCATGATCACGACGATGACGACCACAACCATAACCACGGCGACGACCACGACAACGACGTCGACGACCAATAGTCGTCTTGCGTTTTCAGTGTTATAAAAAAATGTTATGTGCAATGATAAACAAAAATGTGTTGTACAGCGATTATTTAATAAATTACGCGCACACGAAATGAATGTTGGAGCTTTTTTTCATATAATATGGAATCGTTAACGAGGTCGTCATAAAAGTAACCAGCCTGCGATCATTTGCGTACAGTGTTCCTGCAATAAAATTAATAAAAATAATGTTAAGTAATGTTTGTAGTAAATGAATACGCTAGATCCGTCAGTGCGTGGTTTATAATTTAGTCTCCGCAACATGCGTGAAAAATCGACTTTGACACAGCGGAAATCTTAGCGACTATATATTGTAGCGGTAATAACGAAACGAGGGTGGGTTCGTAGCGCGATAAAAAAAACCAAGAATACGACAGATGTAATATTATTTTTAAAAAAACATGCTCATGCTTTGAGCATAGTAACGAAACGACGCATAATATGGCTAATCACGATGCCATATGCGACTTTAATCGAATGCTAATAATGTAATAATATTAATTGACTATTTTGCGAACTTTTGAGTCCAGGGAGACAATCGAAGGAAAAACAATGGAATACAAAATCGCCTTCCGCGCAGCCCTCGAAAACTGTTTTTCCCCCATGCACCTCCGAGGCTCATTAACTTCACAAAATACAAGGCGTGCATTTCGAGAGCTTCATACACTGTTGAAAAAAACTTTCAAACTTATTTTTACTATCGTACGATCATTTACGGTACGATTTACAAAAATTTTATCGTTTCGGTGGCAAAAAAACCTATTTTATATTATTTTAACAAAACAATTGATGTATTATATATAAGGCTGTGCTGCAACACAGAAACCGTGATATTCGTATGTATAATATTGCAGCAAGCTTCGAGTTGGCTTTTATCTTTAATCTCGTCAATAATATTCGACGTCGAGCCACTACTGCGATGGTTGGGAAAAATGTCGAAATTAAAAATTCATTGTACCGCCGCCCCTCGAAAATCCCGAGAGCAGAAACCAAATAAATTTTCCAATTGCTCTTGCGGCCATCTTTCCTAAGATCCAATAACCCTACTTTGTCTTGTGTATTATCCCATTTTTTATTTCCCCTATTGCACAAAATGTTTAATAAATAGATACAATCGCGACCCGAGAAACCGGATCGAAACAAACCGTCAGTAGGGCTATCGGAAAATAATTCAACCCGCGATATCTGGTCGAAACGACCAACCAACAAGGGTGCCGAAAAAAAATCGACTCGAGAAAACTGGTCGAAACGACCAGCCAGCGCGGCTGTCGACAAAAAGATTCGACTCGCGAAATCTGGTTGAGGTAACCAGCCAACGAGGCTGCCAAAAAAAATCGGTCCGAGAAAACTGGTTGAGACGACCAGCCAACGGGTCGGCCGAAAAACAAAATCGACCCGAGAAAACTGGTCGAAACGACCAGCCAACGGATCTATCGATAAAAAGATTCGACCCGAGAAATCGAGTCGAAACGACCAGGTGGACAGGGGCCCAAAATATATTTCGACTGAAATTTTTTAGTCGGAACGACCAACCTATGGGCCCAAAGTGAAGCCCAATTGTAGTAGACACGACCACAAAAAGTTGGTCGCTCCGACCAGGAAATTACCGAAAGTTTTCGGTATTAAAGACTCCAGTTCCGACCGAAATTCCGGTCGAACAATCCGCGAGGGTTAGCTTCAATTACCAAACTGTTTCGTCAGTAGCGTAACTGCGTACTCTTATCGCCCGCGTACTCCTATACCAGCTTACGCTACTGTTGCATTATTGCAAGTATAACGTGCTTGATAATTTGCATGTATTGCAAGTACAACGTTCTTTATAATTTACAAGTATTGCAAGTATAACGTTCTTTATAATTTTCGACGAATCTAAGTCTCCAGAAGAGCGGAGACTCACTTGCGCTGCATAGCACAACTCTTCAGCGGTATGACTTTGACGAAGTTCTTCTGTTTTTCGTCGTTTCGATCGCTCAGTTGATGCAGCAAAGTCTAGTGAGGGACGACCACGTGTGCTGGCTCCATCCGGTTTCAAATCACCAGGAAAGGCTACATCCATCTCTAACCACCCGCCATTCTTATTAAGAAAATTTGTCATTTTCCTACCTGACTCTTGCCATTTTGTGCGTACTTGGAGAATAACTTCGACAAATTTTGCTTAGCATCTCGGTGAATTCGAATGGCACATTTACTTTTGTTGGATAACTCTAGCTCCTAATCTTCCACCTGATCCTGGAAATCCACGGCCAAGCATGTTGCATTATTGAAAAGATCTTCCTTCGATTAAATGTAATAACAGACATTACAGAACCTACAATGGAAGAATAGTATTTAGTTTTAATTATGAATGGCATAGTAATTCGAATGAGGATTAGACATAAGCCTCTGTGCATTTGGTCATACTTCATTAGAATGCGGATTTGGCGTTCCAAATACAATAATAAATTTTGAATATATCCCTTCGCCTCTCGCAAATACATTGTACGTATGCTAAAACAGGTATCAGAATTTTCACGAAAAATATATTTATATATTTCGAATTTATTGTCAGAGTGAACCAGTTGAACGAGTCCACGTAGGGTACAGCAGCTCCAGATAAGTGACCTGCCCAGCTTGCCTGATCAGGCACCCGGCACGCGGACGCGCGGCGAGCGAGCGCGGGGGCCTTCTTGGATCACGCATTCGGTCACTAAAAATGCTGTGGAATGCGCGACGTACCTTTGCGCACTCTCTTTGACCCTCCATTCGAAAGCTGATATTCTAAGCTATAATTAAAGAAAAAAACGATGGCGGGATCTCGCGGGATTCCATACTAAAGGTCTGCGTAAAATGAATATTTAGTTCCGACGAAGGCACTTCTCAGGATTATCATTAGACTACATAAACATGGAAAATAAATGCTATTTTTTAATTGTTAAAGAGGCTAAATTTTCTACATACCTTGAGGAAGAGTATCCATTTTGTTAAAATTGATTAGCACTTTACACTGCTGAGTTATAGTTGTTTAAAGTTTGACTGAATAACAGAGCGAAACTGAGGTGCGCAACTGTCACTGACCAAGGTCGATTTTGAACTGAAATGTCTAAGAGACTATGAGGGATAAAGGGTCGGGACAGCTAGGGCCATAAGCAGAAATTAGTTCTCAACCAATTTCTCTGGTCGCTATACTTCCATGAAAAAGTTGGTTTTTCGATTTTTGGCCACGTTTTCGTGAAAATTCCCCACTGTGCGTGGCCCTGATTAACATTTTGGTCGAAAATGGACCACAGATTTTCTATAGGATTTAAATCTGGCGATTGTGCTGGCCAATTCAAAAGTTTGATCTGCGAAGAACGGAAAAAGGCCGATGATTTTCGAGCCGTATGTTTCGGATCGTTGTCTTTTTGAAAAATGAATTTTTCTTACAGACCGATCTTCAGTAGCCCATGTACGATTTCAAAGTCGGGCCAACCTCGGCGCAACGATAATCGCCTGAGTTAGAACGGCGGCCCGACTCTGTTCACCAACGTAGGCTCGGCGTCCAATAAACGCCGGGATGATAACATCGGACCAACGTTACACCAAAGCGTCGGCCGTACGTTGATTTCGCCGTCGTCCCTACGTTGATTGCAGAATCGGCCTTACGTTGCTGCGGCATCGAGCCTACGTCGATACCAGCGTCGGCCCTACGTTGATTTCGGCATCGACCCTACGTCGATTGCAGCATCGGCCTTGCATTTCATTGCGGCATTGGCCCTACGTCGCTCGCACCGTCGGCCCTACGCTGATTGCGGCATCGCCACTACGTTTAAACCTTTGAAGCATACATTTTTCTTTACAAGCACGTTTTTTTGCACTTTTATTATTGATGACACCCGCTACGTGAAAAATAAAAATGTAATAGGTATGTTTTAGTAGTGACTGAAGTCCTAGGAACCTTGAAACGCATTTACAACCGCCATATTTAATTAAAAAACACTTTTGAATCGTCAAAATCTGAATTGAATTAGGTGTAACACCAGTGTTACACTATGCCGCGAAAGGTTAAGGGGTCTTCTCACTTTAGACGCTAAAAAAGGGTATTTTTATGATTTTTTTGATAGGTTTATATTATCGATATTGATATGAAAGTTGTTACACTTAATAAAAACACTTTCGAAATACATTTAACATTTTTTTAAAAGTATTTATGTAACCCAAACAATCTTTAAACGCGTTTTTCTCGAAACAACGTCTTTCGACCGCTTGTTGATAAAATCTTCGAAACTCCTGAACGGATCCTTAATCCCTGCTATTATCGAAATTGTTTTCACACCGAAATACTGCAAACATCGAAACTCAACCCTATTCTAAAATGTCAATGCTACCAATGTTGCACGCTACATTGTGCTGTTGAGGCGAAGCTCAAACGGAAATTCATGCAACGCGGGCATACGGCCGAGAACCAATGGTCTACTGACAAGCTACTGCTATTTTACCGTCAAGCATCGGCCGAACTCTGCAGCTACAAGCGGTAGCCAACTAAAGCCGGGCGGTGATCAACCACAGTCGGATGAAACATGGTGGCCAGCGTTGTGCTAACTACCGAGCCTAACGTCGACGCGACGATCGAACGAGAGTTTCAACAACTCTGGGCCATAGTCGCGTTCCGATCGTCGGCTGCTGATTCGATGCCGGCTTACCGCCAAGCGTTGGCTGTGCTCTGGATCTGCATCCGGTGGCCAACTACACCCGGGCGACGATTAACCAGTGTAGGATGAAATGTGGTGGCCAGCGTTGGGCCAATTACCGAGCCTAACGTCGACGGGGTGCTCGAACGAGAGTTTCTATAACTCTGGGCCATAGTCGCGTTCCGATCGTTGACTGTCGACTCTTTGCCACTTGGTAGCCAAGCATCGCTCGTACGTTTCGCCGACGCAGGGTCGTCATAGACCGACGATCGTTGGCAGCCGACGAGCTGCCGCAATACAGCCAAGCGTCGGCCGTACTCGGAACGTCGGCTACCCGCACATGGGACTGATTCCTCCAGATTTTAGTTTGAATATCAATGTAAACATCGGCGTTCATAATACCGTTAATTGGAACCAAATTTCCCACCCCTGACCACGCCCAACACCCCCACACTAGAACACTTCCCCTTCCCTGTTTGACAGTCTTTTGAATATTTTTTTCAAGAAGCTGTTCTCCCGGCTTAATACAAATGCGTGATCGTCATTTATGCCTAAGTAAGTCAAACTTGCTCTCGTCACTCCAAACAACTTTTTTTCAAAATGAAATCGGCTTATTCACGTATTGGTTTGCAACCTCGAGGCGCTTGATTTTATTTGCTTTGCGAATCAGAGGGCGCCGTTGTGCAAAACTATTTTTTTAGCTTGCTTCTCGAAGTCTCCTCAATTTCTCCTCAATTTCTCTCTTAGGAATACCTTTTTTTGTCTTTAATTACCAGTTCTCGCACTTGAATTGCAATTTTCGGCATCGCGGATTTGTTACTACCGTACTCGAACACAGAAAATCGATAACTGGCCGAAAAAACGTCTAATCTATATGTATACATTCCGTTTGCCTTCCTAAGCTTCGTTGGGAGAAAATCTCTTTGTTGTCACTGATGAGAATATATAAACTCTGGGTGCGTACTTTTTTTGTCCCGCATATAACAGGCACTTTTCGCGCTGAAATCGTTCTCTTTCTGGTTTCGAATATTTATAACATTGTTTCAACGGTAGCGTAAAGGTAAAACAATGAACTTTCGTCATGACTGCTCAAGGTCTGGTTTATTGGTGATATTTGGAATGAGAATAGCACATAAATGGAAATTAGATGGTGCGTACCTTTTTTGTCCGGTACTGTAAATGATTGTTTTTTTTTTCAAGAGTGAAACGATGGAAAAGCATGTTCTTGAATATATCAGATTTTATAATTTCCTAGCAGCAGCAGGTGATGTCGCAACGAAAACGAATGCTTGCGGTAGTGTTACTCAACAGGCTGTCAACAACACTTTCAAGAAAGGTTAGAGATTTTTTGTTCTCTCCTTCCGAGAAAAAAGAAAGAAAAATTCTTTCACGACAACCCCACTTTCAATCGTCACCGATAATTAATAATTATGTCATACAAATAAAATGTGAAGCTATAACATTTTTCAAAAGTTATTTTCCTTGATTCTTTTAGAGTGAATTATATGAAGTAAAATATTTGTGTCGTCTACGTAACATACGAGCTACGGCAATGTTTGAATTTATTTGTCGAATCATAACGTTCAATTCGAATGAAAACAAAAATTGAACTCGTTAAATTCATACAGTTGGATTCGTTTTTATTTATTTATTTATCCACGCTTAAAAATTCTCATTTATTTATATTCAAAATCCTTCTTTTCAAGATGACTTTCCATTAGTATATTCGACCTCGTGAATCAAGGTAAAGAAATAGTTCACCTCCCGCCTTCCCAACAGCGGTACTGCTTAAGCGATCGCACAATTCTGAGATAAAAAAAATATATGTACACTGCTAAACGCTATAAAAAATATGGTGAGTGCCGTTTTTTCCATTTAGTTGTGTATTATTTTTTTCTTTTAACAGTAACACAAATTAAATTGATGGTCGTTTAATCGTACATGTCACCGTATAAAAATAAAACATTTGCAGCAAAGAAATATTATCATTTAAGGCCTTATATACGCGGCTTCGCCGATTTTCGAAAGTACTTTTCTAGACGCGGTTAAAATAAAATGACGCATATATTGACAACATTTTTTTTACAGATCATTTATGAACATGATTGAGTATATGTAAAAAAAACAGAAATATTAACAAATGGCAGAGATATAACATAATAAAACAATTTATTTTTTTTTCGCGCGCGTTGATAATGAAAGTTCTCGGCATGAATGTGGGTGTCTGAAAAAAAATTAACATATTTATAATCGCATAATGGATGTATCTTCAGTGTGAACCAACAATATTATTTTAAAAACATTATTATAATAAAAATTCGCAACTAAACATTTTTTACTCAATTTTCTGTCGGTATTTTATTTTTTATATTTTTTTGTATCATTGAAATTTTTGTTTCTGTCGTTCACACGATAGGTGATGATACTAAGAATATATTGTAAAGATTTCAATGCGATCTGAACCTCCGTTCAAGAGTTAGAACTTTCACAAGGTTCAAAAAAGTGAATCGTGGAAGAACGGCTTCGAAGTTGGCGGTCCGGCGCGCCGCGCGGTATCTATTATAAATGCAATCTTACCTCATTTAATAGCTTTACAGAATTGAAAAATTCTGTAAAGCTTATAATATTCCTAACTATTCAGGCTAATTGAATCAAAAATAATTAAAAAATGAAAATTTTTGAAATTTGTCGCGTATATAAGGCCTTAATGATTTTAACACAGTCATCAATATTACAATAATATATTATAAGCTATATATATATGTGTAAGACTAATACTTTCTCCACCCGCTATTTATATATTGATGATATTATTATAACGGAGCAATCATTAATCCTTGATTGAAAAAGAAATCAATCGGATTCGAACCCTGGACGTTTGAATGAGAGTCCAGCGCGGTACCGACTACGCTACTTTTACCACACGGAGACTAATACACTCTTGTTGAATATGTTATATCTTAAATTGCGACCCCGCTCCTTGCCGCTGCCGATATCCTTGCATTGGTGGCGTCGCCATGCGGCCGCAATGTTGCATCGTTCATCACTTTTGTAGACCATTTCTACAACATTGCGTGCAGACTCCTTTACTCTAATCTTCATGGTCTACTCTTCTGCCCTTTCCACGATCTTACATAGGACGCGTTCCACTTCAGACGGAATGACACCTCATCGCGGTCGGGATGGTAGAACAATTATAGATACCCAAAAATCTCTGAAACGGCTCTTCAGATCCCGTCGAAACTTTGCCAAATGACGTCAAATAGATAGACGAATAGCTGTCTGCCCCTTAAATTTTCCGAATTTGAGAAAAAAATTAAATTAAATTTTTCGAATTTGAGAACAAAATTTATCAAACGTTGACGTTGATATTTTTTTACACACTTGACTGCAAGACTAATGAAAATATTGGACAAAAAATGCATAATATAGCTTTGGTGTGACTCGATATAATATGTACGTACCTGCAATTGAATGGAATGGTACCCTTTGCGGTTTATATAATCTGCTGGGTTCACTTTTGGGGCATGAATACGAATGTGTGTGCCGTCAATGGCCCCGATGACTCCTGGCAATCCACTGGCTATTTCAAAGCCTCGCATAACGTTAGCAGCTCGATCACCACTGGGCCATTGAATGAATCGGGTACATCTTTAAAACAGAGCATGTGTGACTCTTCTCACAGCTCTAACAGCCGTGGCTATCCCCACGTTAAAGCGATCACGGATCGATCCGATCACGTTAAAGCGATCACGGATCGATAAAGCAGAGTTAATCGTTTATCCACTTTACAATAAAGCTGACATTTGACAAGAAATCTTTGATAAATATAATTTAATGCTATTAAGAACATGTGCCATGTGACGCAGGAGTGCGAGACAGATAGCTGAAATTGTTGGACTTGTCATTCTCAAATATCAATGATATTTTTAAGAAAAGATGAGCACTAAGTTCTGTATCAATGCATTTTGCAGGACTCAGCGCTTTGTTTTTTCCGAAAATCAAAAGCATCTATGTTCAGATGTGAAACGAGGTCGAATATTATTTCACGCGCGCAATATATCAATCACCGTGTTAAAATTTAAGCGCTCTAATTTCGTGTCGACCGGTCTCGAAATAAAATGTAACCAAATCACGCGCCTTCGATTCTAAGCGTCCTAGGCCCTAGATATGTCTCGCGTTCTGCGTGTGAGTGACTCCCGCCTGTTCTCTTCCCCGCAAATTTTCGGTAAGTCGCGCAAATTGTAACGCGACGATGGAGTTACTCGCTGTTCTTCGTAGGCAAGCGCTGAAATCACCTCCGTCGTGTAGACTCGCTTATTCAGCCGCCCCGGCTTTCTTGCACATACAAGATCGGTTTGCGTATAGTCTCGTGCTTTCCGTGTGATCCGCGCGCGCGTTCCTTTTTTAATAAAATTCAAGAAAACCAAAAAAAAACGTCCGAGATCTATTCCTCCAAAAACCTATTACGTCTCTTCTCCCTCTTCCTCTGACCCCGCAAATTAAAAATTATATTAATTGTGATTCCTCGCATTTCGAAGGGCGAGTGCGATCATAATTAAGGTCCTTCGAGCCGGATAACAAAAAAAAGGAGAAAATTCGTAAAACAATTCGTAAAATTAATCGGGACGGATAGTACAAGAAGCGCTTCAAGGCCAAGTTTGTTTTTGTGCGCACCTTACTCGCTGTAAAAGAAATTTCCGGACAACACGTAATCGAATATCTCAAGTTTGAGATACATCGAAATTCAAACAGTGCGTGGAATTGAGTGAGTGATCCTCTCGACGATTTCCGTGTGTTATAGACAATACGCAAAGACTATTGACTCACGCGCTATAACCTAGCGCTCCATCTCGCTCGCTCGCTCTACGACGAGATTTTCTTTCGCGCTCGCACACAGTGCGAGAATCGTATTCTAGTACAACGCGTTATCGCGACCGGCTTCACTGGCGCCTTCAAGACTATGCATCGCGACACAATGTGTTTCCTTTGTCGTGCCTTCAGTTTTGTGTGAAATTTAGCACTTGGCGTTGAACATTTATAACTTGTGCGAAATCAGAAGTGTTAAAATGTCTTCATTCGAAGACTTGCTCGTTGAGCAACAGCTCATAATCGGACAAATGCAAAGAGTTGTTCCAAATTACCGCAAACTCGGAAAAGACAAGTTTACAGTTGAAAAAACGCGTACTCGTATAACGAACTTAAACCAATTGTGGCAAAGAAGTATAGCGCTCAACGTGAAACTTCATCAAACGTCAACGGCGGAACAACAATCAGAGATCGATTATTTCCAAAAATCGGCATTCCTCAGCATCGAAGCAGATTATGAAGAAGCTCTTGACGTCCTCATCGACTTGCTCGCACGTCAAGAGCAGACACTGCGACCCGAGTTCCTTCCAAAAATTGCGAATTCGACGACGCTAGGGGAGTCATCGGCGTTCAAACTCCCTCGCATCACCATCCCGCAGTTCGACGGAGAAACAACAAAATGGGAAAGTTTCCGAGATTCGTTCAAAGCTCTGGTCGGTGACAACAATTCTTTATCTCCGGGTCAAAAATTGTACTTTCTAAAATCGTTCCTCGTCGGAAACGCGGCGCTCATGATTGAACACGTGACCGTCTCCGACGCGAACTATGCAGGCGCTTGGAGACTCGAAGATGAATACGATAATCCGCGCGCGTTAGTTTTAGCGCATATTCACGCGTTCGCGAGTTTGCCCGCGATGAAATACGAAACCGAAACCGAGCTTAAAAGGTTAAGAGATACAGTTAATTCGTCTTTGACTGCGTTGAAAAATTTGAAGCGTCCGGTCGAATATTGGGATGATTTATTAGTCTATCTTATTTCGCAAACATTCAGTACGCGCACTCAAACAGAGTGGAATTTAAATCTCGGCGCATCTAACGAATTTCCGACGTTCAAAAGACTCACAGACTTCTTGACCGAAAGAATCCGCGGTATAGCCTCACCCGTTATATTAAATCCAACCGATTCGACGCAAAATCAAACCAATAAGTCGAAAACGAAAGCCGCCGTCAACAACGCTGCCTCACAAAAGTGTCCCGATTGCTCGGGAACTCACGCTATCAGTTTCTGCCAAGCGTGGCTCAAGAAAACGATAGACGATCGTTTCGCTCTCGCGAAAAGTAATAAATTATGTTTTAATTGTTTAAAAACCGGACACTTTCCGAGCAAATGTCCAAGCTCAGGTAAATGCAAGAAATGTCAGAAGCCGCATCACACTACATTGCATCGCGCTTCTTTTAGTAGCCCCGCCACTACGTCCACGCAGCAGGATCAAGCTACCGGCGTTACAAATAACGCAGCGAGCGTATTTCCGTCAACGTCGTCAAGCGCCTCACACAGCGCTGTCTCCGAGCAAGGAAAACACTCTTCTAACCGCGAAAGAACAAGTTTTTTTCACCATGTAGCAATTCCTGTGCTTCTCGCGACCGCTTGGGTCAAGCTACGGACACAGGAAAATCGCGTTATCAAAACTCGCGCATTAATCGATCAAGGCTCGTCTCATAGCTTCATTACAGAGGCGCTTGCCCACAGTTTACGCACATTGCGTCGTCGAGCCGCTCTCGACATCACAGCGTTCGGAAACGGATACTCCGGACGCGCCACGTCTTACGTGAATCTCGCACTCGAAACCTGCCTCGGGAAGAGTGCCCCCTTGAAAATGACCGCGTACATTTTCAAATATTTAACCGACTATTCCGCGAACGCTTCGCGCGAAACTTTATCATGGCCGCATCTTCAGGGACTAACCCTGGCGGATCCCGATCCCTCCAGCCGGGAGCCGATTAACCTTTTAATCGGCGCTGATATTTACGGACAATTGTTAGTGGGACCCCTCAAAAAAGGTCCTCTTGGGTCACCCACGGCCCAACTAACAACATTAGGGTGGATAATCTCCGGTCCCCTCGTTGATGCTAGCAACTCGCGAATCGTTCACGCATCCACGATGCACTGCTCAATCGCGCCGAATACAGACGCGTGCATTAGAAAATTTTGGGAAATAGAAGAAATTCCCTCAAAGAAATTCTTCACGCCCTACGAGGAAGAATGCGAAAATCACTTCGCTCAAACGCACACTCGCGATCACACGGGACGGTACGTCGTTCGTCTGCCGTTTCATCACGGGTCTCACCCCGAAATCGGCTATAGCCAACAAATCGCTCTCAAAAGATACGCTCAGCATGAGCAACGTCTCGAAAAGAAACCGGAACTCGCGCGCGCTTATTCCGAGATTCTCGAAGAATATGAATCCATGGGACACATGGAAAAAGTCAATAGTCCCGATATGATAGAGAATCCGCTCTACGTTCCACATCATCCCGTTATTCGGGAAAGCAGTGCCACGACTCGTGTGCGTGTTGTTTTTAATGCGTCAAGCGCGACCTCGAATGGAACGTCCTTAAATGACCATTTACACATCGGTCCGAAACTTCAACGCGAAATAGGTCACGTCGTTTCTAACTGGCGTCGTTATCGATTCGTTTACATGGCCGACATCGAAAAAATGTTTCGACAAATTTTAATAGATCGCGCAGATACCGACTATCAACGCATTGTTTGGCGCCCGAAACAAGACGGCCCAGTTGAAAATTATCGCCTGCTCACCGTAACGTACGGAACAGCAGGCGCGCCCTATCTGACAAACCGCGTACTCCTTCAGCTCGCCGACGACGAAGGCGACTCGTTTCCCGACGCCGCCGAAGTAATTCGTTCCTCGACTTACGTAGAGGACGTCCTATTCGGGGCGGACGATCATGAACGCGCAAACGTTATTCGTGAACAACTCGTGACACTTTGTAAACGCGGAGGATTCAATTTGCGAAAATGGGCAGCTAACGATTCCGCGCTGTTAGCGGATATTCCCGCAGTCGGACACGATCTCGCTATCGACCTCTCGAAAGAGGAATCAACAACGTTGAAAGTTCTCGGTATCACCTGGCTCCCCAAGGAAGACACATTCAGATTTCAAGTCGGAGAAATCCCCAGAGCGCAGAATACAAAGCGTTCAGTTCTATCGCTCATCGCGCGACTATTTGACCCTCTCGGCTGGGCTTCGCCAGTCGTTATCCAAGCAAAAATCATTATGCAAGATGTATCGCTTTCTAAAGTAGACTGGGACGATCAAGTCCCGCAGTCGATTCACGTTATTTGGGAAAAATATTGTCGGGAACTTCCCATACTCTCTCAGTTAAAAATTCCGCGCTGGATTGGCCTCTCGCAATCTCACAGCGTCATTGAGTTGCACGGCTTCGCGGACGCTTCGCAGCGAGCATATTCCGCAGTCGTCTACTTACGCGTGTTAAATTCGCCGACGGACATCTCCGTCTCCATAATTGCCGCGAAATCGAAAGTCGCGCCTTTAAAAACGGTTGCCATTCCGCGTCTTGAATTAAACGGCGTGGTATTACTCGTGCGACTCCTCGAATATGTAAAGGATAAATTTCAAACTTTCGCAATTTCAGTGTACGGCTGGACCGATTCCACCGTCACACTCGCGTGGCTTACCCAGCATCCCTCGCGCTGGAAGCCGTACGTCGCGAATAGAGTTTCGGAAATACAAACCAAAATGCCGGAAATAAAGTGGAATCACGTGCCTACACGCGATAATCCCGCGGATTGCGCGTCACGGGGCATATCAGCCGAAGAACTAGCCGATCACCCGCTATGGTGGTCGGGCCCGAAATGGTTGAGTCAGAACTCAACTTTCTGGCCAAACGCGCGACCTGGCGCATCAAAAGAAAATTACTTTGATCAATCGTCAATATTTAGCGAAGAACGGACGAACGCGACGATGCATGTCGCGCAAGAAGAAAAATCGTGGGACTTCTCCCTTCGATTCTCGAGCTGGGGCAAACTCCTCCGAGTTACCGCTCTACTCTTTCTCTGGCTGCGTAAATTCCGCGCTGGCTCAGACGAAAATTCGATTTCAAAAAACGACGAGAAAAATTGCATTCAAGAGGCACGTGAATTTTGGATTCGTCATATTCAAAAATGCAGTTTTGCGACCGAAATTCGCGCTCTCAAGGTAAACACGTCGCTTCCGCGAACAAGCGCGTTAAAATCTCTCTATCCCTTCCTCGGTGGAAAGGGCCAGTTGCGTCTTGGCGGGCGGTTACGCCATTCGTTTCTCTCGTACGGCGAACGCTTCCCGCTTATTTTACCGCGACATCACGTCAGCGAATTAATCATTGAACAAACGCACCTCCGCTAGTTGCACGGAGGCTCACAACTTACATTACGTTTATTGCGACAAACTTACTGGATTCTCGGAGCGAGATCCTTCGTCAAAAGTATAATCAATCGGTGTTTCAATTGCGTGCGCGAACGCGCAATCACCGCGAAGCAACTCATGGGAGATTTACCCTCTCCTCGAGTCAATCCGTCTGCCCCATTTTCTCATTGCGGCGTGGATTACGCAGGTCCTTTTCAAATAATCCCTTACGTAGGACGGGGACAAAAATCGCGCAAGTATTATGTCGCGCTTTTCATATGTCTCGCAACTTGCGCAATTCATTTAGAATACGTCGACGACTACTCGACTTCAGGTTTTTTGGCCGCCTTTCAGCGCTTCGTCAGCAGGCGCGGTCTGCCCTCTGACGTCTATAGCGACAACGGCACGAATTTCCAAGGCGCCGATAACGAACTTCGTCGTTCCTTCATCAATTCAATAAAAAACACAGAATTGCGCGAAAAGTACGCCACGGACGGCGTCCGTTGGCATTTCATCCCCGCCTCCGCTCCTCATTTCGGAGGACTCTGGGAAGCCGGTGTAAAAAGCTTCAAAGGTCACATGAAGAGAGTCGTGGGCTCCCACACTCTCTCACAAATCGAATTCTCTACCTTGCTTTGTCAAATTGAAGCGTGTTTGAATTCGCGTCCGCTCGCGCCGCTTCGCGAAGATCCGGACTATTTCGAAGCACTAACACCGGGCCACTTTTTAATAGGTCGTCCCTTACTTAGCGTCCCAGAGCCTTCTCTGATTGGTCTAAATGAAAATCGCTTATCTCGTTGGCAAAAGGTCCAAGTGATGCGGGAACACATTTGGAAGGCTTGGACACGCGATTATTTACATACGCTGCAACAGCGTGCAAAATGGCAGAACTCGTCAAGTTCTCTAAAAGTTGGAGCCTTAGTCCTCCTCAAAAACGAGCTTCTTCCCCCCGCAAGGTGGGAGTTAGCGCGCATAATCGAGACCCACCCGGGCCCCGATGGCCTCGTACGAGTCGTCACATTGAGAACCGCGAAAACGACACTCAAACGCCCGATTGCGAAGGTCTGTCCCCTTCCATGCGTCGCGCCTTAACGTTTTGCGTAAAATTCAACCGTCCCTGCACCTTGCTATTAGCTTAATCGTCTAGTTATTAAGTACTCGATTTAATGTCGGGATTTAAAATTTGTTAATTCATTGTAAGTTCGATTAAATTGTCGGGATTTAATTTTTGTAATTTGGCTTAAGTTTTCGAAAAAAAAAAATGTCGGAGCAATCTGTAAACAATGTCCGGATCACATGGGAACATTATTGAAGTTTGTCACTCTCGCGTCGTCCCTACCGGTACGAGGCGGGCGGTATGTTCAGATGTGAAACGAGGTCGAATATTATTTCACGCGCGCAATATTTCAATCACCGTGTTAAAATTTAAGCGCTCTAATTTCGTGTCGACCGGTCTCGAAATAAAATGTAAACAAATCACGCGCCTTCGATTCTAAGCGTCCTAGGCCCTAGATATGTCTCGCGTTCTGCGTGTGAGTGACTCCCGCCTGTTCTCTTCCCCGCAAATTTTCGGTAAGTCGCGCAAATTGTAACGCGACGATGGAGTTACTCGCTGTTCTTCGTAGGCAAGCGCTGAAATCACCTCCGTCGTGTAGACTCGCTTATTCAGCCGCCCCGGCTTTCTTGCACATACAAGATCGGTTTGCGTATAGTCTCGTGCTTTCCGTGTGATCCGCGGCCGCGTTCCTTTTTTAATAAAATTCAAGAAAACCAAAAAAAAACGTCCGAGATCTATTCCTCCAAAAACCTATTACGTCTCTTCTCCCTCTTCCTCTGACCCGGCAAATTAAAAATTATATTAATTGTGATTCCTCGCATTTCGAAGGGCGGATGCGATCAATCTATAATGAACCTTCGTTCCAAATTTTATGCGGTCATGTCAACCTTTCACAAGCATCCTAAGCTTTAAATAGGACTTTTTCACCTGTATGTATCCGTAGTAGCCATTTTCCATAGCGCTATCATCAATTGTTGATGAGAAGGGATTGTAGGACAGTCTTTGACTTTCCTGGTCAAATCGTCACCAATGACTTCGAGAAGGTATTCAAATGTAGCCTTCGACGTTCTGCAAACAGTGAAAAAGAAAGCTCATATGAATTCTTTTTCATCACTATTTTTTCCCCTGTTAATGCACTTGAAAATATACAATGTATTATATTATATATTCACAATGACATTAAAAACTAAGAAAAACATAAGTTGGAGCAAATCTGAAATGGCTTTTGAATTCATGCTCCGCATAACGACGGACAACATCGTGGTAACCTATAATTCGTGGCCAAAGTTTTCGCTTTCCTCTCACTCGCAGAGCTATTTCCCACTCGTCATCAGAATTGGAACTCGATGAACCTTCAGACTCATACAATCTTTTTCGACGTAGCACCAACATAGTTACAATTTCACTGGCACTCAAATTTCGAGTCGTCGACGTCGACTCACGCGACTCGATGGCAGCCATGTTTATGGCGTCTGGCGTTCCATTCCGATTTCGGGTCGGCCACAACGCGTTCCACTCATACTTTCGCCTATGGCGCTTGCGGGCTTCAGCGAGCTAGTGGAATGGAAAATCTTGCGGTCGTGGTCGCGGGCATTGAGGGCGTTAAGTGGAACGCACCCATACAGGTCTGGAAACTCCGGCGTTCTTGCATGGCGGAAAGTGTCATCGTTAGTGAGGCAAAAACGTAGTTCCTCATTTATCCACTGAAACCTGCTGACAGCCAGTACATGTGTTCACACGTTTCTAGAAATCTAAACTACATGAAACTCTCCGGTAGAACAGCATAGTGTGCACCCGGCCTTATGCTTCGCTATATTTTACTATATTCGATTGAGGATGCACCAGTTCGCCTATCAACACAACCAAAGATGGCAACAACAATTTTTTGTAAAAAAAAACTAACTCGCCGAACTGACGAATCAATAAGAACTTTTAAACATACACAATGCGTTCACTTCTTTTTTTATTCCTCTTCCATTATTTTTATTTTCAGGTTTTTATTAACATAGTTAAAAAAGCAAATATAAAAGGAAAAAGTTGTAGAAACAAATGAGGAATTCAATTTACTAAGAATAAACATTAATTATAAGGGAAAAAATTTAGACCGCACAAATTTGTTCACACCCCGTCTACTCAAATCGCGAAAGACCAAATAAAAATATTACAGAAGTCCGAACATACGCGAAATACAGTGTACTGAAATAATAATTCTCATTCTGCCCGGGGGTTCAGCAGAGAAAAATACTCAATCATTTTCCATTTATATCGTTCTTCAAAGTATTGGGTTTTTTTCGTTTTGGCTACACTTTTCTACACTTCTTACGCCTCCTGAGGACTTTCTATTACTGTATCTATTGCATTGTAGAAAGTGCAGCTAAACCGAATAGACTCTATGTTTATTTCGAAAAATTTGCGTCTTTGCACAGCTGTTCGGACCTGCGTTTGATTGGCTAACTTCTGCCTAGCAGCGCTTCGGTTGACAAAAGCAAGAACTGAGAGTATACCTCATTATCTGAGTCACTCCCCACCCTAGGAGTTTCCAGACCTGCGTGTAAGACCGTGGCCCTTTCCGATCGTCCATTATGGCGGATTAGAGCGCTCCTTTTGAACATCGAACGCAAAGAGACCATAGGGAAACGTCCGTGAATTTGACCCAACAACCTGATGTTAAATATGGCCTGTAGACGTCGTCCGTGTCCGTAGTGTATCAAAAATATAGTAATACAGCCAGTGCACAGGGTGAAACTGACTGTCATGGCGGTTATTTGTTGACGCATGTCAAAAAATACCTATCGTGCGCGAAGATGGTTTGTTTGCGATCTAGTTCGCCTAATTAGTTTAATGCAATAATTGGTACTACAATTTTCACAAAGATTTTAGATTTTTGTTGAATTACGAAAAATGTATTATGACTTTGTAAATAATTTTTAGAATGCATTTTTGGATAGTTACAAAAAACCATCAACCATCAATAAACACATTACCGTTAATAGCTTTTAGAAATTATTACTATTTTTATTTGCGTTATTATGATTCTTATAACAAATGTAGTCAATAATCACCCTAATTTACCGATAAAAGGTGTAACAAATAATTTCGATAACAAAAAATTCAGTTATAAAAAAACTTTGCGAGGAGAGAATGGAAAGCAGTACCTCGCGCGGTGCCATACATATTTTTGATATTGTGCATAAAATTAAACTTAACAAGCAAACGCATCACAGTAGTAGTTAGATTGGAGACTTTGGACTGTTGTTATCAGCATCTTTAAGTCTTGCTATTATTTTAATAAATGTAAAATAAGGCTCATGGTAGCGGTGTGTCTCGTAATGCTGCGGATGATGCTTGCTACTGGGTAGCGAATCTCTGTGTTGCTACTGTCGCTGCGGGTGGTGCCATAGCTTATGCAAAGGATAGTTCCGATGTAACTTTTGGGTGCATCGCTTCACTTCTTTCGATGAGTTGTCGTTGTCTAATGTCTGTCACTGTGTGAGCATTTCTATATGAACTTGTAGTATAGGCATCACTTATAGTTCACTGGGTGGTCTGGGTTATTGCAATTTGCACAACGAGAACACACGCGAGTCTTATGATGCTGTGGATGATGCTCGCTACTGCGTAGCGAATGACTGTTGCTACTGTCGCTGCAGGTAGTGCCATAGCCTGTGCAAAGGATATTTCCGATGTGACTTTCGGGTGTATCACTTCAATTCTTTCAATGAGTTATCGTTGTTTAATGTCTCTCACTTTTTGAGGGTTTTTATATGACCTTGTAGTATAGGAATTACTTATGATCACTACGTGATCTAGGTTATTGCAATTTACACGGCGGTGGAGCTGTTTATCTGATGAGTTATTTAAAGTGCGTTTTCCGGTTTCGTGTCAAGCACTACACTTGACACAGTGGTATGTGAGGTTGCAATGTACACTCGCATGCCCCAGTCGCTGGCATTTTCTACATATTTTACACACTATAATCTCGGCCACCTGACCACATTTGAATGCAATGTATATTCACGTTGGGTATAAATTGTTATGGCATTTTTTAGGGTTTTTTTTCATAATTAGGTGGGTTATTGCGCTACGACCTAAATGTAGAAACATCTTAAGACACTACTACAGCTACATGAAATTTATTTATAAAATGAATTAAGGTTAAGAAAATTAAAATGTTCTTCTCATGTGACAGCTAATAACAACACAGACAGCTGATAACAATGCATGCACAAAACATACATGTATATATAGCACGCAATGACTAACTTCCCCAGCGCCGATTATGCGGAATCCAATTTTGTCCCACTCTTACGGACGCGGCAGAATACGGAGATTGAACCTTCCCTATAGTCTCCTCGATCAAACGCCTATTTTCTGATGCTTCCCATTTGGTCACGCGGTCGAAAAAAAAACGGCTAAGTAGAAATCTTCGAAGCAACCTGCCGAACGCGAGATATCCCGCTATTGCACCTATTCTGGACCACCCTGTATGGAGTCCCATACCGCCAGAGAATGAGGAAATAAATCGAAAGGAAAAGGAATATTCTTAGGTTATTAGTAAATTTACCTCGATGTTGTAGGATGCTTTTGCAAATGTTTCTTCATATCCGAGGTATTTCCCGATGACTTCAAGGTTTTGAAGCAAATTTTGCATTTTACTCCATTGCTGTTTAGCTGAGTACACTATTTCCACAGCTCACTTTTCGTAAGGGCCTCCTTCTTGTAACCTGTCAACACGCACGCAAATGACGTGCATACAAACTACTTGCTGACAGATCAATTGTTATTCGCAAGCAAGTCGAATCAACGTTTCAAACACGGGATCGGCCGTTCTTAGAAAAGTATTTCTAAGCGGGGGAAAGATATTAAAAGTTATCATTTTTGCAATTAAACATAAATATGTTGCATTTTTATCGGGGTGAGTCGAGCACGGGGAAGCCGGGGTATGCATGGTGGAGGGGGGGGGATCCTGCATGCGGCAGCCGAGTAACTGGTTCCGGGGGAGGAAAAGGGGAGGGGGCGGTGTTAGAGAGTGGGGAGGCTAGTTTTTGGTGACGATGTCTTCCAGGCGATAGCTGGACCCGCGGGCGAGAGGGGGAAGCCGCTGTCGACTCTGTGGGGGAGGGGGCATCATAGAGTCACGGGTCCTTGAAAACCCATAAAATCTGATAATTTATTATCAACATTATAGATGTAAGCAGAGCATTTTTGTCTAGACTATTCACAGGAGTTTATATATATATTTTTAAAAACTTAGACAAATGTGTGCGATCTCACGGAAAGCGGGGCGGGGGGCTCCAGCGCGGGGAAGCCAAGTGCGGGGGTACGGCGGAGGGGGGAGGGATCGCCGGGCGCGTGTGACGTCACAGAGGGGCCTCTGCGGAGGAGGGGGGGGGGCATGTGGTCCGTGAAGCGACTGGAGGGAAGGAGAAGCCGGCGGCGATGAGTGTTTTGCACGCGCGCGCGCGTGTGTGTGTGTGTGTGGAAGGAAGGGGGAGGGGGTAAAAAGAATACTTCGAATTAAATGACAATAAAACAATAGTTTATTAATAATTAAATTGAACAATGGCCTTGCATAGTATATATTATACATAAAATCTTTGGTGTGTGTGTGTGTGTTTGCCTGTTTTTCATTGTTTCAAATTATTATATTTTAAATATCCGCAGCGGATCCGTTATCCTGGAACATAATAAATCATGTATCTTATTAACCTATCAAACATAATCATATTTTGAATCATACTAAAGATAATAGGAATCATCGACCAAGTATAAGTTCAGGCAGGTGGGGCACGTGTCGCGCATTGAAACTTGGTGAGCCGGCCCGCCACAGTTGGTACAAAATATCCCCTGGATGTTGTTGAACCGTTCGCTAAAGTGGCCACATCTTTCAATTAGTCGATCAACCGCGCCCCGCATATCAAAGTAGCACGACACGCAAAATTTCGCCCGATCATTTTCGGTGAGATATTCGTAGTTCACACAGCCCATGACGCCCCGGTTCAACCGATTTATTTACTGCTGGTCCACTATGATTTCACGCACATAATGGACTCCCTTATCTGAGGCATCACCCAATGCACTATCAAATGATTACGTATCACTGTCCATCTCGGCCAGTTCCATGTCATCATGTGCAAGCACTTCAATGTCCGCCCACTCATCATCGTCATCATCGGCGATATCAATAACGTCTTCCTCTACCCCAACTTCCACTTCGTCGTCATGCGCGATATTCACGACAACCTCCATCTCATCATCGACGAGATCGATCACTTCAATTTGGTTCGACATTTTTCTTAATTGATTTTCCGTTTTCCGACTCTTCCACAATGACACCTCGGAGGTTGAAGACTGGAATGGCGAAAACTGCTGTTCCGATCCTTCTTCGGATTTCGATTTTTGGATCCTCATAGGTTTATAGTAGGGTGGGGGATGACCAACAGGATGTGTAAATAGTTTTCAACATTAGTTGGAATTGTAGAAAAAAACCTTGTAAGATGGTGCATCCTGGCCAGGGGATAAACGAAAAGTTTTTTTTTCTTCAACTATCCCTGTGGGGGTAGGCATCTGCTGTCCAGAAAAGTGTGCACTCGTGGAGGTGAAAGCTGGCCAGGCTCGCCAATCATTGACTTTCGCTATCTCTACAGAACAGCGTCTAGGTTATGGAGACTGAACCGGCGTATTATAAAGAGCATCTTAGAGTTTTTAATATATATTGCCACGTGTTCCAGTATGTATGAAGTCCAGCCTGTCACGAATCATAGGGCTCTTCGCAGAGCAACATCAAACCTATACAAGTGACACTTGAGGCTATACAGTTCTTACCAAATCAGCCATATTCTTAAGGCATTTTTTTTTGTTCGTCGACGTTCGAAGCCAGTCTCCGAGCATAGGGAACATTTTGAAAAAATAACGTTCCGCTCAAGTAATGTCGTGGCTACCCAAAACACATACGAAAACGAGGTATTAATTACAAAACAATCAATTTTGTGGATCTATGGCCTGAACATTTTTTTAGGCTTCGAGCGCTGATCCCACTGCATGCACCATTTGAGCATAGATGCACTCGCGGTCTGGAATACTCACAAAAATACTTTCTTTTTTCCTCCCGTTGAACCTCGACTGGCTCGTTCTGTGTATGCATTTATTTTTCATACTTTCCATGATAAAAGATATCAACGTGATATTAAAAAACTCTGGTGGAGGTGATTCTATTACATTTTCCGAGTTAGAAGGGAACGACAAACATATTTTCTGATGGGAGACCTTTTTTTAATCATCGGCAGCGCTCAAAAGTGGCCACACTTTGAATGAAGCAGTGAGTTCACATATATCTCTGGCAAGACTTTTCAACTCGTTAATATCGAGAACAACAATAAACCATCAGAAGAAATCTTGCACAACCAAGCCACGCTCTTAAGTTCGATCGATGACTTTGCTGTGTGGGAGATACAGATCGTCGAGTTCATCGAAGTACTGAAAACACAAAGCCGAATTAAGCGCCAACGATTATCAACTAAACATCAATCGTCATTGATAGGCCAAATACCGCATCTGGAAGGATTGAAGTATTCCATGTACAGGCATTTTTTATGCATCGGTGCAGGACACAGTGGGGATGGGTTAATGTGGCGAGAACTCGACTTGAACGCGTGATGGTCTATACTTTAACCCCTGCTCGATGAATTTCAACAACGTGAAAGCTTTACGAAAAATACGTAATCTTACAATAAATGTAAATAAGTTGCGACGGGCGATATTTTCTCTTACCACGGAAACGAGAACTCGAGAATTCGAGAGCTAGGTGCGAGAACCGTCACCTTCGGCCGTCCACCCCGCGCGCGTGCATCCGCAGTACCCGGGGCGCCAGAGAATTTTGTATCGCCGGATTTCTCAACCGGACTAACCTGGGGTCGGGGGGATTCAACCCGACCCACCAAACGGAGCTGGAGAACTCCTTGATTTTTGGTATCCCGGAATCCTAACCGGGTTCGGAGTCTGGAGGCCTCCTCGATTTTTAATCGCCGGAATCGTTTAACCGGACTAACTGGATGCACTTGCACGGGAGGACGGTTGCGGTATAGCACGGCCGCTCAGGCTGTGGGTTGTGGTAGAGGGGTCGGGATTCACTGGGGAGTAGCGTGAACGATCACGGGATCCGTCACTTTCACGACGCCGAAAACGTCACGATAAAATAAAACAATGGTTTTATTTTATAGTGCGGGAACCGGTGGATTAACCACTCGGGAACTTTTCACGTAAACGAAACGCAACGCGAATGCGAACTGCACGCGGAGACGTTACACGAACGGGAACGAGAGAGCACGACGACGTGCCTCTAACGCGGGAACGAGAGCGCGACGTGACGGGCACGAGAGAGACACGACACGTCTCTCCATCGCGGCGTCTGATCGACAACTCTTTCACGATATCTCTAAAATCGGGAGCGATCGCGATTTGGGAGACAACCGTCTCACGCGGAGATTCGGTAGCAACTCTCTACCTCGCACGACCAAGGCCGGCGTGCGAGGGATTATGCGAGAGCGAGACAGAGCGCGTAGACCAAAAAAATGTCAACACGCTCGCGAGATCGGACCATGCGAAATCGCCGGTTCAAGCGAGAACTTTATCTCGTATAATATCGAGAGCTGAAATATTATTTCGGGAATTGGAATATTCTCATAGAATATTCCTTTCGGAATCTCTATTTTCTGCCCAAGTTACCCCGAAAACGAAACGGTAAGAAATTGGGACCTTTTCTCAGCGGTAACATGGAGGCTCTCGGAAATCGCATCCCCGGGTCACAGTGCGAAAGCGGGCAAAGCTTCTGTCCAGAAGCGCGGCGCGGAGATCTCTAGCCTCCGCCCGTAACTCTGCTCGACCGAGTTCCGCACGCCAACCTAACCAAAACGGAAACACAACCCAAAACCTCAAACGTAACAAGACAAACACTAGAGAAAAGACCCTTAACACTAACGGATGGGTCGCAACCCGGGCATCGAGAGCATATCTTGATCATCGGTAGCATTTTTGTGACGTGGCTCAAAAAATCACGTCACAACTCCCCACCCCTTAAGGGTGGTTACGATCAGGGAACTACGTGATCTCTGCTAAGCAAAAGCCATAGCTGAAATGCACAGGGTAGCAATCATTGTCCCTCCCAGTTGCAGTCGGTAGCTTAAACGGTGGGAAGGACCGAGACCTACTGCGGGGAACCAAGCCACCGCAGCGCGAGAAAGGAAACCCGAACACAAAATAATTATTCGTATTCAATGGCTAAAATTCATCTCTCCCGTTACAGTCGGTAGCCTAAACGTGGGAGAGAGCGAGATCTACCGTGGGCGACTAATCGCCCCACAGCACGAGAAAATATAATCACAAAAAAACAAAAATAAATATTTTTGCGTAAACGGTAGCATGATTGTCTCTTCCAGTTACAAATCGGTAGCCTTAATATCGGGGAAGAGACCGAGACCTGCCGCGGACGGATGATCGTCCTGCGACGCGAGAAATATAGGATCAATCGAGATCCACTCTTTCCACCACCAAGGATGGAGCAAAGCCAATCGTAAGCGGACTCACCAAATCAGCCGGGGTGTCCTTACTTCGGTGGTGGCTCCGGGAACTTTACGGGAACTGCTCCAACTTTTCCATCACCTTCTTCAGGGTAATTAGTGCCGAGAACTGAGTCACGTCATCGCGACTCACGGGAACTGCGAGGTCTATTTTCCTCGCCGGAGAATCAGGGGCCTAACCCCCCTATCGCGGGAACTGCGGGACATCACGGTCCTGCATGAGAACTGGCGCCGAAGGCCCCTCATGGCGTGAACTGCGGGACGTTGCCGCTCCGCGCGAGAACCCAGGCTAACGCCTGTATTGCGAGAACTGTGAGGCGTTGTGGCCTCTGCGAACGCCAAGGCCAGAGGCCGAGCTGGCATGGCGGAGATCCATTGCCGTGTTGCCACTTCGCACGAGAACCATGGGCCAGAGGTCCACATTGCGGGAACTGTGAGGCGTTGTTGCCTTACGCAAAAACTCTGGGCCAGAGGCCCATATCGCGGGAGCTGTGGGGTGTTGCCACCTCACACGGAACTATGGGCCAGAGGCCTTCAACGGGAGCTTTTAGAGGTCAGCCACAACTGAGGGTTCTACCCGATGGGTGCCTCTACTTGCGTCCGCCCCGACGTTAACTATTACGTCATCCCAAGGAAGAATTTCCTTCGGGGGAGACGTATCGGTAGCTGAGGGTGTACTTCGTAACTGCCTTCGCCGGTTTGCGGGTTCGGTAACTGGTCGGCGTGGTGTCGCTACACGGGAGCTTGTCGAGAAAGTAAGTCGTCAAGGCTTATCACGGGAGGCAGAGGAGATTTCCTCACTCGCCTCCTTGTCCGTTTCCTCTATTGCAAAGGGGTAACGGGTCGTGGAAACGCCTGACGGTCTTATCGGTAGCATAAGAGACGCCGGTAGTCCGGACATTCTCTATGCCGGTGACCCGTTTTGCCGTAATTTGAGCAGCTGGGTTCACTCGGCTTTTCGGTAGCTTCTGTGGTCTTCAGGGGAGCACTCGGTAGCGGGGGCGCGGCTTTGTCCGCCTTGTCCCTCTGGAACTAGCCCATAAAGGGGCCTCGGGAATCCCTGGCGTGGCGGCGCAGACCGCGAGAGGCTGCGCTCACGTATTGCCTTTTCGGGAGCTGACGTCCGTTTGTTGCATTGTAGCAACGAGGCGTCTAATGTCTCGAGAGCTTCGTGGCTGCTCTTGGGCGTCACGCGTCGGCCGCCTGGGCGCGACTCGGTCGGGTCGGTGGTCCCAAGGTCCAGCTCCGCGGGCCCAGTGCCAGGTCCGCGATCGGTAAAAACCTCGTCCGTTTTTTCGGACGAGCGTTCCGAGTGCCGTGACGGGAGCTCAGGTACCCTGTCTCCGGTCGCCATGGGGTATTCCCCCCCGGGACACTCGGAACACGAGAGTGTGACTGGCTGAATCGAGAACTAAGGGGTTGTATCCCTTTTCGTCGACTTTAATTCGACGATGTCGAGAGCAGGAGACAGAACAGAGAAAAAATTAAAAAAAAACAATATGTCTGTCTGTTTGGAAAAATAAAATTTTTCCAAAAGACGAGATCGGGGGGAACTTTCCTTCCCCCGTCCGAGAACCCTGAAACAGGATCGCCTGCGAGAGCGAGAAAGAGTAAAACAAAATAATTTTTAAAAAATCCTCTCTATCCGAAATACATTTTCGGATTTCGTGAGCTGGGGGAATTGGAATTCCCTTCCGTCGAAAGAATCCGACGGAAACGAGAACGCGAGAGGAAACAAAAAAAGAATAAAAAAATTACCTCTCGATCCGAAATAAACTTTCGGATTTCCGGGAACTGGGAAATTTTATTCCCTTCCGTCGAGTGAATTCGACGGGACGTGCGCGAGAGAGAAAATTGATTCCAAAAAAAAATAAATAAAAAAATATCGATTTTTTTCTCTCGATCCGAACTATTTATTCGGATCTACGGGAACAGGGAAAGTTGATTCCCTCCCGTCGAGTGAATTCGACGGGACGTGAGCGAGAGAGAAAATTAATTTAAAACAATTAAGAAAAATATAAATATTTTCTCTCGATCTGAACTATTTATTCGGATTTACGGGAACAGGGAAGTTTTATTCCCTCCCGTCGAGTGAATTCGACGGGACGTGAGCGAGAGAGAAAATTAATAAAAAAAAATAATTAAAAAATATATATATTTTCTCTCGATCTGAAATGAATTTTCGGATTTTCGGGAACTGGGGGAATTTTTATTCCCCTCCGGCGAACGAATCCGACGAGGTCCAGAGCGATAGAGGAAGAAAGAAAAATTAAAAAAAGAATTTCCTCTCTCTATCCGAGAACGGTACAAAAACCTCAGATCGAAATAAAATTCCGATGAGGCAGGAGCCAAACAGGAGAAAAAAAATAAAAAAAAAACAAAAAATAAAAATCCTATTGACTCGGCTCGAGATCTGTAAGGGGAAAGAAAAAAAAACAAAACAAAAAAATTGTAATCCCACTTACAACGGAAACGCGCGACGCATAATCAAGTTTTACTTGATTAGGCGGGCCACCTCGGGGACACCCGATATATGGTATTGCGCGTGCCACCTCGGGGACACCCGATGTGTGGTATCGCGCCGGTCTCACCGCGAGGTACGAGAACGGAGCCCGAGAACGATTTTCGTTGTTCTCGAAAATTCGAGAGCCGGCCAAAAAGAAAAAAAAAGAATCTTTTCGACTAACGGGAGCAATTATTCGGGTCTCGAAAAGTCCTTTTCGAAACCCCGGTAGCAGATCGAAAAAAAACAAAGAAAATACGCAAACAGAACAACAATAAAAAAAATACAATATTTCGATATCGAGATCGTCCGAGAAAATCTACGAAATTCTCGGGTAACGAGAGCAGAAAGATCTCGAAATAAATTTTCGAGATCCCGGGAGCGAAAAAAAAGAAAACAAGAACAATGTAAACAAAACGAATTACACGACAAAACAAGACACGAGCACCTTGGAAGGACGTAGCACATAACATAAAAAAAAAATTCCATAACGAGAACTCGATTTCGTTTCCGAAATCAGCGAGAGCAAGCTTGGAATTTGACAGTTTTTTTTGCCAAATTCCCAGCCACGGGAACTAGCATATTTTTTTTTTGGTCTTCAAAAATAAATTTTCGAAGTGCTCGGGATCACGGAAAGAAACAAAAAGAGGCCTTTTTTTTTCTTTCCCTTCGAAATAAATTTTCGAAGTCGCGAGAGCACCGGGGAGGTCGAAGAATAACTCCCCCCGATAACGAGAACGACGCAGCTCACAATCAGCGGAGCCTCACATCGCGGAAACCACGCAGGAAAAATTCGTAAATTTTTACGAAAATAAAATTTTCCGACTGCGTCGGGAACTCACCGAAAGATGATCAATAATCCAAATGGACGATAATCCCTGGAAATCGAGAACACTTGTTTTTTTTTTCACGAAAGCACTTTTTTTTCTTCGGGAGCACTGTTTTTTTTTTCTCGAGAGCACATTTTTATTTATTTCGAGAGCAGTCGCGAACACATGAAAACGCGTTACGAGAACTAAGAGAAAAAGAAAATATTTCTTTTTCTCGACGAGAGCAAGAAAGGCGGAAAGAACGGGGAAAAACAAAGAATAATTGAATTATTCCTTTCCGTTTCTCCCCTTAAACTTTAACGAGAACTGCTACTCGCCGGCGTGGCCCCACGTTGGGCGCCATTTGCGACGGGCGATATTTTCTCTTACCATGGAAACGAGAACTCGAGAATTCGAGAGCTAGGTGCGAGAACCGTCACCTTCGGCCGTCCACCCCGCGCGCGTGCATCCGCAGTACCCGGGGCGCCAGAAGTAGATACATACACACATAGGGAGACGACGATGACGTCACAGGTATTGTGTAGTGGGTATCCCGTGGCGGCGCGTGGTGGGGGTGTCTGGCGGTCGCGGTTGCGTCTGTGGCACGTATGGGGAATTAGTGGTGGGGGGAGTCAGCGGTGTCGGAGGGGTGGGGGGATTGGGCCCTTTTTCGGGAGCTCGTGGTGCGGGTGGTGTTGCTATATAGGTATAGTGCTTATTCGTAGCGGTGAATAAGACAATGAATAGATGCGTTCGACGTCATAGGTATTGTAGTGGCGCTTTCTCTCTCTATGGGTGGTAGGTGATTTCCGTGGTTTCAAGGAATGACTCTGTTGTGTAGGGTGAATGGAGCAATATGCTGATTATGTGTAGCGCAGTGTAATGTAAAGCTGGGAAAGCGAGGTTAGGGCGTGGAGGCGGATGGTCATATTTTCCACGTGAGCAGTGGTTCGTTAAGTGAGAGAGAGTGGGGGAAATGGAGAATAGCTATATTTTTCAGGTGTTTAGAGTTTGTGCATTGCAAAAGTTGTGGGGTGTGGTCGCCAGTAATTAAGTATGCAGATATTAGAAAACAGTTTGCGATTGGTCTGTTTTTACGACGTTGCATTTGGGGGTTTCTACGTTTCCTTAGGCGAGTCTTTACTTAGAACGACAGAACGTTTTTCGAACTCGTACTGTGAGCATTCGAAGAGTTTCGAAGGGAAAAGCTGAGATCGTCTTGCTCGTACAACAACGGTGGAATTATCGCCAGGGAGCTCTGAAATCAAGAGTCCTTTTTACATCAACCGAGTAAAATACGGTGTCTCGCAAGCGGTATCAGTTCTGGGAATCCAGTTTGTGTGCACCATCAGCGCTACGATCAACCACCAAATCGCTGACTCGCCACAGAAGATCGCAGTAACCAGACGTTTCCGACTATCCGCCTGATAACCTCATTGTGGGATTCGACAATGGCTGGCATCATTCTACCTGTCGAGCTCAACTCGGTGGACGAGCGAGGAAATTTGGTTGCGCCAGTGTACTGTGACGGGCGATATTTCTCTTACCACGGAAACGAGAACGAGAACTGAGCGAGAACTCAAATCGGGATCTGGTGCGAGAAACCGTCACCTTCGGCCGTCCACCCCGTGCGCGTGCATCCGCAATACCCGGGGCGCCAGAGAATTTTGTATCGCCGGATTTCTCAACCGGACTAAACTGGGGTCGGGGTGATCAAACCCGACCCGCCAGGCGGAGACTGGAGCTCTCCTTGATTTTTGGTATCCCGGAATCCTAACCGGGTTCGGAGTCTGGAGACCTCCTCGATTTTTGGATCGCCGGAATCGTATAACCGGACTAAACTGGATGCACTAGCACGGGGGAGAACGGTTGCGGTACTGCACGGCCGCTCAGGCTGTGGGTTGTGGTAGAGGGGTCGGGATTCACTGGGGAGTAGCGTGAACGATCACAGGATCTGTCACTTCCGCGACACCGATAACATCACAATTAAAATAAAACGAAGTTTTATTTTATTGTGCGGGAGCTGGTGGGTTAACCACCCGAGAACTTTTTACGGAGACGAAACTTAATCGCGAACACAAAATGCCCGCGGAAACGTCACCCGAACGTGAACAAGAGAGCACGACGACGTGCCTCTTACGCGAGACCGAGAACGCGACGACACGGGTGCGAGAGAGACGCGACACGTCTCTCCATCGCGACGTCTGATCGACAACTCTTTCGATATCCGGAAAATCGGGAGCGATCGCGATTTTGGAGACAACCGTCTCACGCGAAGGTTCGGTAGCAACTCTTTTCCGATATCTCGAAAATCGGGAGCGATCGCGGTTTAGGAGACAGCCGTCTCACGCGAAGATTCGGTAGCAACTCTGTACCTCGCGCGACCAAGGCCGGCGTGCGAGGGATTATGCGAGAGCGAGACAGAGCGCGTAGACCAAAAAAATGTCAACACGCTCGCGGGATCGAACCATGCGAAATCGCCGGTTCAAGCGAGAACTTTATCTCGTATAATATCGAGAGCTGAAATATTATTTCGAGAACGGGAATATTCTGATAGAATATTCCTTTCGGAATCTATATTTTCTGCCCGAGTTACCCCGAAAACGGAACGGTAACAAATCGGGATCTTTTCTCATCGGTAACATGGAGGCTCTCGGAAATCGCATCCCCGGGTCACCGTGCGAAAGCGGGCAAAGCTTCTGTCCAGAAGCGCGGCGCGGAGATCTCCAGCCTCCGCCCGTAACCTAAACGGCCCGCTCTCCAGCACGATGCACCACTACGGTGGGGCGCCGGCGTTTCAGCCGGGCGTGCACCGATTCCCCGAGAGTCCTCACTGGGTGCATCCCTCGGTCGAGATTGCTCAGTACGTTGAGCCACACGCCGCTCGACCGAGTTCCGCACGCCAACCTAACCAAAACGGAAACATAACCCAAAACCTCAAACGTAACGAGACAAACATTCTAGAGAAAAGACCTTTAACACAAACGCATGGGTCGCAACCCGGGCATCGAGAGCATATCTTGATCATCGGTAGCATTTTTGTGACGTGGCTCAAAAAATCACGTCACAACTCCCCACCCCTAAGGGTGGTTACGATCAGGGAACTACGTGATCTCTGCTAAGCAAAAGCCGTAGCTGAAATGCACACGGTAGCAATCATTGTCCTTTCCAGTTGCAGTCGGTAGCTTAAACGGTGGGAAGGACCGAGATCTACTGCGGGGAACCAAGCACCCGCAGCGCGAGAAAGAAAACCAGAACACCAAACGATTGTTCGTATTCAATGGCTAAAATTTATCTCTCCCGTTACAGTCGGTAGCCTTAACGTGGGAGAGACCGAGATCTACCGTGGGCGACTAGTCGCCCCACAGCGCGAGAAAATATAATCGCAAAAAAATAAAAAAATATTTTTGCGTAAACGGTAGCATGGTTGTCTCTTCCAGTTACAAATCGGTAGCCTTAATATCGGGGAAGAGACCGAGACCTGCCGCGGACGGATAACCGTCCTGCGACGCGAGAAATATAGGATCAATCGAGATCCCACTTACCACCACCAGGGACGGACAAACCAATCTGAACGGACTTACCACTCCGCCGTAGCGTCCTTGTCTGGATGGTGGCTCCGGAACCTTGCGGGAACTGCTCCAACCTGACCTCACCTCTTCTGGCGAAGATGGTGCCGGGAATCTGAGTTGATCCGTGGCAACTCGCGGGAACGATGAGGCGGCGCAGCCTCCGCGCGCCAAGGCCGGGGGCCGGGCTAGCATGACGGAGATCCCTCGTTAAGCTGCCTTTTCGCACGAGAACCATGGGCCAGAGGCCCACATTGCGGGAACTGTGAGGCATTGTTGCCTCACGCGAGAACTATGGGCCAGAGGCCCACATGGCGGGAACTGTGAGGCATTGTTGCCTCACGCGAGAACTATGGGCCAGAGGCCCATATTGCGGGAACTGTGAGGCATTGTTGCCTTACACGAGAACTATGGGTCAGAGGCCCACATTGCGGGAACTATGAGGCATTATTGCCTTACGCGAGAAGTAGGGGCCAGACGCCCATATTGCGGGAGCTGTGGGGTGTTGCCACCTCACACGGAAATATGAGCCAGAGGCCTTTAACGGGAGCTTTTAGGGGTCAGCCACAACTGAGGGTTCTACCCGATGGGTGCCTCTACTTGCGTCCGACCCGACGTTAACTATTACGTCATCCCAAGGAAGAATTTCCTTCGGGGGAGACGTATCGGTAGCTGAGGGTGTTCCTCGTAACTGCCTTCGCCGGTTTGCGGGTTCGGTAACTGGTCGGCGTGGTGTCGCTACACGGGAGCTTGTCGAGAAAGTATGTCGTCAAGGCTTAACACGGGAGGCAAAGGAGAGTTCCTCACTCGCCTCCTTGTCCGTTTCCCCGATTGCAAAGAGGTAACGGGTCGTGGACACGCCTGACGGTCTTATCGGTAGCACAAGAGACGCCGGTAGTCCGGACATGCTCTATGCCGGTGACCCGTTTTGCCGTAATTGCAGCAGCTGGGTTCACTCGGCTTTTCGGTAGCTTCCGTGGTCTTCAGAGAACCACTCGGTAGCGGGGGCGCGGCTTTGTCCGCCTTGTCCCTCTGGAACTAGCCCATAAAGGGGCCTCGGGAATCCCTGGCGTGGCGGCGCAGACCGCGAGAGGCTGCGCTCACGTATCGCCTTTTCGGGAGCTGACGGCCGTTTGTTGCATTGTAGCAACGAGGCGTCTAATGTCTCGAGAGCTTCGTGGCTGCTCTTAGGCGTTACGCGTCGGCCACCTGGGCGCGACCCGGTCGGGTCGGCTGTCCCAAGGTCGAGCTCCGCGGGCCCAGTGCCAGGTCCGCGATCGGTAAAAACCTCGTCCGTTTTTTTTTTCGGACGAGCGTTCCGAGAGCCGTAACGGGAGCTCAGGTACCCTGTCTCCGGTCGCCATGGGGTATTCCCCCGGGACACTCGGAGCACAAGAGTGTGACTGCCTGAATCGAGACCTAAGGGATTGTATCCCTTTTCGTCGAATTTGATTCGACGATATCGAGAGCGGATACACTGTATCCCATTTCGTCGAATTTGATTCGACGACCTCGAGAGCAGGGGACAGAACAGAAAAAAACAATATGTCTGTTTGGAAAAATAAAATCTTTCCAAAAGGCGGGATCGGGGGGAACTTTCCTTCCCCCGTCCGAGAACCCTGAAACAGGATCATATGCGAGAGCGAGAGAGAGAAAAAAAAAATAGAAAAATTCCTCTCTATCCGAAATACATTTTCGGATTTCGTGAGCTGAGGGAATATGCATTCCCTTCCGTCGAAAGGGTCCGACAGAAACGAGACCGCGAGAGAAAGAAAAAAAAATAAATAAAAAAAAATTTCTCTCGATCCGAAAGAAATATTCGGATTTCGGGAACCGGGGGAATTTGAATTCCCTTCCGTCGAAAGAATCCGACGGAAACGCGAACGCGAGAGAAAAGAAAAAAAAGGAATCAAAAAAAAAATTCTCTCGATCCGAAAGAAATTTTCGGATTTCGGGAACTGGGAAATTTTGATTTCCCTTCCGTCAAATGAATTCGACGGTACGTGAGCAAGAGAAAAAAAATCAATTCCGAAAAAAAATAAAAAAAAATATTGATATTTTCTCTCGATCCGAACTATTTATTCGGATCTACGGGAACAGGGAAATTTGATTCCCTCCCGTCGAGTGGATTCGACGGGACGTGAGCGAGAGAGAAAATTAATTAAAAGAAAGAATTTAAAAAAAATATATTTTCTCTCGATCCGAAATTGATTTTCGGATTTTCGGGAACTGGGGGAATTTTTATTCCCCTCCGTCGAACGAATCCGACGAGGTCGAGAGCGATAGAGGAAGAAAGAAAAAAAAATAAAAATAAAAAAGAATTTCTTCTCTCTATCCGGGAACGGTACAAAAACCTCCAATCGAAATAAAATTACGATGAGGCTGGAGCCAACCAGGAGAACAAATAAAATAAAATAAAATAAAATAAAATAAAATAAAATAAAAAAAATAAAAAAAAACAAAAATAAAAATCCTATTGGCTCTGCTCGAGATCTGTAAGGGGAAAGAAAAAAAACAAAAAAAAATTGTTAAACCCACTTACAACGAGAACGCACAACGCATAATCAAGTTTTACTTGATTACGCGGGTTACCTCGGGGACACCCGATATATGATATTGCGCGTGCCACCTCGGGGACACCCGATGTGTGGTATCGCGCGGGTCTCGCCGCGAGGTACGAGAACGGAGCCCGAGAACGATTTTCGTCGTTCTCGAAAATTCGAGAACCGGCCAAAAAGAAAAAAAAGAATCTTTTCGACTAACGGGAGCAATTATTCGGGTCTCGAAAAGTCCTTTTCGAAACCCCGGTAGCAGATCAAAAAAAAAAACACGCAAAGAGAATAACAAAAAAATACAATATTTCGATATCGAGATCCCCCGAGAAAATCTACGAAATTCTCGGGTAACGAGAGCAGAAAGATCTCGAAATAAATTTTCGAGATCCCGGGAGCGAAAAAAAAAGAAAACAAGAACAATTTCAACAAAACGAATTACCCGACAAAACAAGACACGAGCACATTGGAAGGACGTAGCACATAACATAAAAAAAAAAATTCCATATCGAGAACTCGATTTCGTTTCCGAAATCAGCGAGAGCAAGCTTGGAATTGACATTTTTTTTTTGTCAAATTCCCAACCACGGGAGCTAGCGTTTTTTTTTCTTTGAAAATAAATTTTCGAAGTGCTCGGGATCACGGAAAGAAATAAAAAGAGGTTTTTTTTTTCTTTCCCTTCGAAATAATTTTTCGAAGTCGCGAGAGCACCGGGGAGGTCGAAGAATAACTCCCCCCGATAACGAGAACGACGCAGCTCACAATCAGCGGAGCCTCGCATCGCGGAAACCACGCAGGAAAAATTCGTAAATTTTCACGAAAATAAAATTTTCCGACTGCGTCGGGAACTCACCGGAAGATGATCAATAATCCAAATGGACGATAATCCCTGGGAATCGAGAACACTTTTTTTTTTCCACGGGAGCACTTTTTTTTTCGGGAGCACTGTTTTTTTTTTTCTCGAGAGCACATTCTTTTTTTCAATTCGGGAGCAATCGCGAACGTTTATTTCCGAAAAATACATCGAGAACACACGAAAACGCGGTACGAGAACTAAGAGAAAAAGAAAATATTTCTTTTTCTCGACGAGAGCAAAAAAGGCGGAAAGAACGGAAAAAAAAGAATAATTAAATTATTCTTTTCCGTTTTTCCCCTTAAACTTTACCGAGAACTGCTACTCGCCGGCGTTGCCCCACGTTGGGCGCCATTTGTGACGAACGATAATTCTCTAACCACGAGAACTGAACGAGAACTGAGCGAGAACTCAAATCGGGATCTGGTGCGAGAAACCGTCACCTTCGGCCGTCCACCCCGTGCGCGTGCATCCGCAATACCCGGGGCGCCAGAGAATTTTGTATCGCCGGATTTCTCAACCGGACTAAACTGGGGTCGGGGTGATCAAACCCGACCCGCCAGGCGGAGACTGGAGCTCTCCTTGATTTTTGGATCGCCGGAATCGTATAACCGGACTAAACTGGATGCACTAGCACGGGGGAGAACGGTTGCGGTACTGCACGGCCGCTCAGGCTGTGGGTTGTGGTAGAGGGGTCGGGATTCACTGGGGAGTAGCGTGAACGATCACGGGATCTGTCACTTCCGCGACACCGATAACATCACAAGTAAAATAAAACGAAGTTTTATTTTATTGTGCGGGAGCTGGTGGGTTAACCACCCGAGAACTTTTTACGGAGACGAAACTTAATCGCGAACACAAAATGCCCGCGGAAACGTCACCCGAACGTGAACAAGAGAGCACGACGACGTGCCTCTTACGCGAGACCGAGAACGCGACGACACGGGTGCGAGAGAGACGCGACACGTCTCTCCATCGCGACGTCTGATCGACAACTCTTTCGATATCCGGAAAATCGGGAGCGATCGCGATTTTGGAGACAACCGTCTCACGCGAAGGTTCGGTAGCAACTCTTTTCCGATATCTCGAAAATCGGGAGCGATCGCGGTTTAGGAGACAGCCGTCTCACGCGAAGATTCGGTAGCAACTCTGTACCTCGCGCGACCAAGGCCGGCGTGCGAGGGATTATGCGAGAGCGAGACAGAGCGCGTAGACCAAAAAAATGTCAACACGCTCGCGGGATCGAACCATGCGAAATCGCCGGTTCAAGCGAGAACTTTATCTCGTATAATATCGAGAGCTGAAATATTATTTCGAGAACGGGAATATTCTGATAGAATATTCCTTTCGGAATCTATATTTTCTGCCCGAGTTACCCCGAAAACGGAACGGTAACAAATCGGGATCTTTTCTCATCGGTAACATGGAGGCTCTCGGAAATCGCATCCCCGGGTCACCGTGCGAAAGCGGGCAAAGCTTCTGTCCAGAAGCGCGGCGCGGAGATCTCCAGCCTCCGCCCGTAACCTAAACGGCCCGCTCTCCAGCACGATGCACCACTACGGTGGGGCGCCGGCGTTTCAGCCGGGCGTGCACCGATTCCCCGAGAGTCCTCACTGGGTGCATCCCTCGGTCGAGATTGCTCAGTACGTTGAGCCACACGCCGCTCGACCGAGTTCCGCACGCCAACCTAACCAAAACGGAAACATAACCCAAAACCTCAAACGTAACGAGACAAACATTCTAGAGAAAAGACCTTTAACACAAACGCATGGGTCGCAACCCGGGCATCGAGAGCATATCTTGATCATCGGTAGCATTTTTGTGACGTGGCTCAAAAAATCACGTCAGTTGCGCCAGTGTACATACCCATGGATTTCGGGGTATATGCACCACCGGAATGGGCCTCGTTGGACATCGGGACACGGCGTAGGTGGGCCTACACAGTGCGGTCGAGCAAAACGCAGAGCATCATCCTCGGAGGCGTGCGATACTGGAAGGATGGGTTGGTGGTTTACCCGGTGGGGCAAGATCGAGCGCGCATAATATTATGGAACGAATTCCACGAGATCGTGACGTGTGATTTTTTCGACGTGTGAAAATGTAATCATACCGAATATAATCTAATAATGATCGAAACCTCGATATTTCAAAGTTTTTATTTACCAAACTCCTGTCCCTTAAGCGCGTTAATATTATTATTATTATTATTATCGGCGTTTTGTTGCGGATCCGAGTAGGTGTCTAGGGTGGCAAACGATGGAGCGGAAATTCGACTGCACAAGCATATTTTTTTATTACAGGGAAGCGAAAATACTACATGGTTTTGAAAGTATAGTTACATGCTAAGAGCGTCTACTTAACAAAACGGGGCTGGGTTCGAGGACGTGATAGTCGAAGGTGTACACGAAACTTATAAGCGACGAATTACACATACTAATTACTTATAAGAGTATGGAATAAAGTATCGAATAATTAAAAAAACCAAGCTATTCTAGAATGATTCTCAGAGTGTCCATTTGTTTATCGCTTAATTCTGTTCGTCTCTCTCTCTCTCTGCGGATAGTTCACACCGTTGTCTAGCACACGAAGCACTCGTTGCTCGTATTTGGGTCCCATCGGATGATTCCTTCGCTGCGTAGGGGTGTTGGTTGTCGATGGTTTTGTAAGTCTGGTGGTCAAGTGATCGGCTTCCCAGAGTCGAAACTTTCGGGCTTCGTTCGGAAAATTTATGCAGAAATCTACCCCGAATTGTATTGCAGCGTTGATCCCAGGCGTAGCATTTGGTCGAGGTTTCGTAATTCGGCCAGGAGGGTTTTCTTGCACATACTGACGATTTCGAAGAAGACGATGTCGAAATAATGCTCCACGAAGACAGAGTTGACGCAGCTCGCACGTGTGGTGTCTTTGAATTTATGAATGTTCTCGAGAATGTATCGTTCAGCATCAGCATCGGTGAATCCGGTTGATTGTTGACCAGGTCTTTGCGTGTGTAACGATATGGCTATATCCGAGAGACATTTTGTCACATCGCCGGAGAATCGCTGCAGTCGTCGAAACCGTTCATCCACACACATCATCATATTAAGAAGACCATCAAACGACGGTTTTTGCATGACTATAGCGTTGAGAGAACTTTCCCGTTTCTTAGGCGTTACGGGTCCCCGCTGCACCGCTGTACTGGGGGCAGGCTCAGATTTCATCCCATACGAGGTGGAGAAAGAAATCATATAATTTCCGAGTTGTATGGTCTGGGTAGGACCAGCTTGTTTCGTTGCGAAGTATTGACGAATCGTGGTTAAGTGGGTTTGAAATCCCACCCACTCGCTCTGGTTGAAGATAACCGTACGATGTGAATAATTACCAGACAGCTTTACAACGGGTTCAAAATGGTTGTTGTACTGCGGCTGCAAACCCACCGTGATCTTTTTACTACCCGAATTATTAAGCGGGTACGTCGTTGACAATAGCACGGGGAGATTCTGTTTGGCTGGTTCCGTTGCCTTCGCTTCGAGGCATCGCACCGGTAGCAAATTTGTATTTAACACGGGTTGAGTCATTTTTCAACGGTATCTCCGAACACGCGTAATAAAAAGAGTTTTCTTTGCAGCCGGTTGGCCAGTTCGACAGTGTCACACTTCTAAGCTGGTATTACGAGCCGAAATGGTGGCTTAAAGCGAAGATACAGCGGTTTATAAGGCGATCGAAGATTTACGTGGGGGACGATTATGATAAGAGAACGGTAGCGGGGGAAGGGTTTTTATACGGAAGGAGATCTCTGGGTGGGGAAATAGGACCATGAAAAGGGCTATAATACATTTTCTAGCCGCGCGAAGCTATGACTCATTATTTATACAGGTGCACAAACCCGCGGTTGGCACACTTTGCTATGAAGACTCCGCGGATCAACGTTCTAAATGTACACCGGATATGCACGAAGGTTTATTGTCAATATTACTCGAAAATACGTGTATCTCAGGCCCCCACTTTCTACGATGGCTTTAAAACCGCTGTATTGTATAAAGAACAAAAGATCAAGAACTGAGTCACTGCGGGTGTATGTATATTTTCGAGCGATGCGCTCTATATACACCAAGGGATTCAAATTGTCCTCATGGTTTAGGAAGTATTTATCACATAGCCTGCTGTTTGATGAGGGTAAGGTGTGGTAGTAAAATAAACGCCTCGGCGCTTGAGCTGATTTACAATTCTTAGAGTTGAAACTTCGCGCCACAGGTAATGCGTTGTGCACGTGCCAGACCCTTGGAAAATAGAACTACAGCGTCTCACTCTAGACACAACGTATTGGAGAAATTTTGAGACAATGGTGTCGTATGTAAAACCGTAAAGTTGATTCTTCCGGGTAGAAATTTCGACCGTGTCACACAACGCGTACGAGGTCGGGGGTGCGGATCTTTTCATCCTTGCATTTTTAGGGGACGGTTTAACGGTGATGGTCCAGTAGAAGTGTGGGTGTTTGCTAAAGCATAATTTAGCTGTAATTTACGATTATTAGAAAGTCTCCACGGAGAATATATATTAGTTACTTATAATGCGCCAAAATACCACTTGTCTATCGCCTATTTTCTTTCAGTTTTAGCCAGTGATATGTTAAAAAGTTTTCTCGACGCATTTACATTTGTATACTGCGGCGAGTTTTTAACAACAATCCCCTGTGCGTCTCGAATATATACCCCGTATCTCGAAAATACCATGACCCTAGAGCTGGTAGCAACGCCCCCGTTTTTTATAAACAAGTAACACCTACACCAAAAAGTGGAGGGGTGTTGAATATAAAAAGACGGCATCGAGCCGCTTCGAATATTATCACGATAGGCGTTACCGGTGTTGCTGGACCACGTTCCAATTTATCTTAGACGTAGATGCATCGTGGATAGTGATAGTGTTTGCGGACATCTCTGTGAAAGATACGTGTTTGACAAGCGTGCGGTTTCATAGCCTAGTGTTTGAGTTTTCGTAAAAAAATAGCGAATTTCGAAATGGCTGATTTGTCTATTGTTGAAATCCGGAGAAACGATCGTGTGGCACTGTTGACGTGCATACGAGACATAGTGGAAAGAGCGCGTCATACTAATCGTTTTGTTTATACGTTTTATGACGACGCTCGTATGTCGTACATCGCGACTTTTAATCACGAAAACCTTGTGGGTGAGCTTTCCACAATTTTGTACAATCTGCCGAGACGGGCTATCGGCAGACTATTCACGGATGGCTTTCTAAATAACTCGCGACATGCCGAATCATTAGCGCGGGATATCGTTTTACGACGCGGGTCAACCAGACAGCGGTGTACACCCGAAATCGCAGCACTTTTAGATTCTGCAGCCGCCAATGATCGTGAGTATTAACATACATCGTCGCACCATCCAAACTCGGTGATAAGACAGTGCTTGTAATAAAGTCACATTTCTGCAGCATATTTACAATTCCGCTGTAGCAGCGATGAGGAGATATCTGAGGGGGAGGACGAGAGTCGAAGTCCTATGGCTTTAGAAGGAGAAGTACGGGGGGAAGAACTCGAAGAAGAAAGTATGGCCGATCCAAACATTATAAACGGTATATATTGGTGGGAACACGAAGGGGCGAGTGCAATTCCTCTGGACTTTCAACCCTACACGCAGAATGAGATGGCTAATGGTTAGTATATTTTGAAACTATCTCTCTCCAAATCTCGCACTCGCACACGTCGCTCGGTTGTTCACGAGATAAATCTTGGTGGTGGTTTCTGGAGGAGATGAAATTATAGCGCGTGTATTCGAGAGCGAAAACGGATCACCCGAAACGACACATGCCCCGGTCATTGAATAATCATAGCCGAATCGCTTAGATGGAACCTCGCCGGATCATCCAATGGGGGTAACACTCCTCCAGGCAACGGTAGCATCGCAGGGTCCAGCTTTGGATGGGACCGTAGAGGAGGCCTCAACCACCGCCGTATCGACCAAGCGTATGTTTTGCGATGACCCAAAAAGTTCTAACTTGTTAGGTGTACAAAACAACCGTGAAGACCAGTGTTGTCAGGTAGGCTGTGGTAGCAAGAGGAGAAAAATAATTGAGATAGCGGGGTCCAGTACCAGCGGGTGCTCAGAAATCGAGTCTGGCGCGGAACAAAATGACATTCGCGGTTATGAAATGGCGGCGGTTCAAGATGATAACGAAATTGGTCCACCGGGCAAACGGTTTATCGTAGAATCTCAACATGATCGCTTTTATGAACGCTTCCGTACTAGTTGTAGACAGACACGTGTAAGACTGCGACCCCCACCGTTAAACGTAAATCCCGTAGTTTGGTGCAATGACGCGTTACGTGATATGCATGCATATTTCATTGCAAACCGCGACCCAGCGGACCTGATTGGCGTTTCGTTCACATCTCAATCAATGGAGATGGGTGCTGCGGGGCAATCTGTACGGCCTGTAGCACGGTTCAACTTCACCGATCTCTGGGGCCTAATAGAGAGCGTAAATCAGAGTAAGCGTATATTAGGCGCTGCTGAGACGCTATACTTTAACATTGCATATATAAAAGTTCCTCTGGGTCGTGGCGATGATCGAAGTCTGAGTGCTCTGGTGCTGCGGAAGAGGTCGATAATCGAGATTTCAAACGTCGCTATGTCTCCCTAGAAGTTTAGTTGTCGCAGAAGCCCATAACGTTTACGAACGGTGTAAAAATAGAGAGTCTAAAAGAATATGGGATAATATACGGAATAACAAATCTAGGCTGCAACGTGTGAGGGCTCACGAGTTGGTTGTAGCCGCAGGGGTTACCGTACCCGATGCAGGGTGCGGTATACCCGAGCTCCAGTTATTTCAGGAGTACTACAAAACGAGAGGTATAGCAATAATTGTTTTTGATTATGCCGAATACGGAAGTGGCGCACCGCCGATTTTCGATGGACGCAGTTGTCTTGACATCGACCCTACTGCAGTTTTACATATTACCTATATCGAGACGCGAAATCATTACGCCGTAATTGTGAACCTCTTAGGGGCTTCGACTTCTCGTTTTTATTGCGTAGCGTGTAACAAGGGTTACAGAATAAAAACTGCTCATAAATGTAAGAGCGTTTGTCCTCGGTGTTTTTCTACACCCGCATGCCCTATTAATTATACCGAAGGAGCTACAGCGGTTGAAATAACTATGGGTTGTGACGACTGCGGGAGACAATTCCGAGGTCCTGTATGTTTCCAAAACCATATCGCAGTTAAATATCGTAGGGGTGGTAACACAATTCAAAAGACGACCTGTGAAGCGGTACGTATATGTGCAACCTGCTCGCAAGTTGCAGATTCAACTAGTGGGACACATCGATGCGGAAAGACCTATTGCCGGACGTGTAAAGCTCTGCATGGTTTCAACGAGCAATGTTTTATGCAACCGTTACCACCTCGCAAACCCATAGAAGTTGGTGGGCGTCCTGGTGTGCTTTTCATATTTTACGATTTTGAAACCCGCCAGGATGCTGACTTTCGAAGTGGTGGAGCAGACGGTCAAGAGCATATCGTTACCCTTTGTGTGGCACAACAGGTATGCGAGTTCTGTTTGAAGGAACACGACAGCGTCGATGGGCAGACACCACACTGTCAATGGTGCGGGGTACACACGTATGTTTTTCGGAAAGACCCAGTGGCCTCTTTAGTTGATTTAGCAATCCGTGATAAAAAAGAATTCAAACAGATTATCTGTATAGCCCACAATGCAAAGGGGTTCGATGCGCAGTTCATTTTACGCTATCTTATAGAACACGGTATTGGAACGGTAAAGAAGCCCAACGTTTTGCTCACAGGAACCTCGATTATGTGTATGCGCGTGGGGAAGACTGTGTTTATCGATAGTTTAAATTATTTTCAAATGCGTCTGAGCGCGTTACCGAAAACATTCGGGTTCGAGGAGAAAGTAACCAAATGGCATTTTCCACACATGTTCAACCGTGTAGATACGCAGGAATATATAGGCCCTTTGCCACCCATCGAGGATTACGCACCGGATTCAATGTCAACCAAAGAGCGTAAAGACTTCCTCGAATGGTACGATGAGGAGATCAAGAGCGGAAGAGAGTTCGATTTTAAAAAAGAAATCGTTTCATATTGTCTCAAAGATGTAGATATTCTCAGACGTGCATGTCGACGGTTTCGGGGGATTTTTCTCGAAGCCGGCGGTGTATGCCCCTTCACCGAAGCGATAACAATAGCCTCGGCCTGCTCTAAAGTTTTCCGGCGTAATTTCTTAAAACCCAACATGGTGGGCCTTATACCGTCACAGGGGTACATACTAGGCGGTCAGTATTCACGGGTGGCTCTCGAATGGCTTTTCTGGCTTGAACACTCAGAGTTCCACCAGGCAATAGTCCACGCTGGAAGCGGGCGTGAGTACCGTTTACCTGAAGGGCACACAGTCGATGGTTATTTAGAGAACGAGGACGGCAAATACGTATTCCAATTTCATGGTTGTTACTGGCACGGGTGTCCGAAATGCTTTAAAACCAATCGCACGAGAGAGGCTAGTTACGGTATGTGCAGTCTGGAGGCCCGATACGAGAGGACGCTAGCTGTGTCCAAAAAAATTTGCTCGTACGGTGTCTATATCATTCGCGAAATCTGGGAATGCGATTTCACGATGATGAAAAAGAATATCCCCGCTTTGCGTGAATTTGTAAAGACGCATCCGCGACTCTCGCTCCAGGTTTTAAACCCCCGCGACGGATTTTACGGTGGACGTACGGGAAACACAGTCACTGCGTATGACGCTGCCCCGAACGAGAAGATCTCATACATAGACATCTGCTCGTTGTACCCGTATATATGTAAAACAGGATGCTTTCCCGTAGGACACCCCGAGATATATACAGGCAGCGAGTGTGACAAGTTGTTCGAAAATTCGACACCCGGTGATCTACTCGGAGCAGGTCTCCATGGCATGATAAAATGCACCATCCTGCCCCCGCAAAATCTTTTCCACCCCGTTTTACCGGTGCGTTTGCGTGGAAAACTTCTTTTCGCACTTTGTCGAAGGTGCGCAGAAGAAATGGCCCAGCAACGATGTAACCACGAAAAGGTCGAGGATCGAGCGTTCACGGGTACCTGGGTGATTGAGGAGGTTAGAAAGGCCCTGGATATGGGTTATATTATGATGAAAATCCATGTAATTTGGTCGTATAAAATAACCAAATACGACGAGACCACTAGGGATGGGGGTCTCTTTGCAGGTTACGTGAACAAATTTTTGAAAATTAAGCAGGAGGCAAGCGGTTGGCCTGTGTATTGTGTAGATGAAGCCGCGCGCAATAAATATATAACAGAGTACGAGCGAGTCGAGGGGATAAAACTAGAACCGTCGAAGATAGTAAAGAACCCTGGTCTTCGCGGTACAGCCAAACTAGCGCTAAACACGCTTTGGGGAAAAATGGCGCAGCGCGATAATTTACCGCAAACGGAAATAATAAAAACGCGGGAAGCATTACTCAAACTTGTAACAGACGCCGAAAAGGAAGTTACCGCTGTATTACCCGTGAACGATAGTATGATGTATGTTACATGGTCATATGTGGATGACGCGGTCCCCCAGACCAAGCAATCTAATGTTGTTATAGCAGCATACACAACGGCTCAAGCGCGTTTAGAATTGTATAAATATCTGGAAAAACTTGACCGTCGTGTTCTCTATTACGACACAGATTCAGTCATTTTTACAACGCGTACAGGCGAGTGGCTACCACCCCTCGGCGATTTTCTGGGTAACATGACAAATGAGCTCGAATGTTACGGGGAAACAGCATACATTAAATCGTTTGTATCGGGTGGACCAAAATTTTATGGGTATTCCGTTGTCACCGAAGAAAAGCCTGACGAAATCGTGACCCAGTGTTGTAAGGTAAAGGGCTTAACGCTAAATTACGAAAACGCTCAGTATGTAAATTTTGATTCTATCAAGCGGCTGATAGGGACCTCGCTACCACATTTGAACGACGCAGCGATAAATTTAAATTTTAAAGCGATTCGACGCACTGCGTTACACGATGTGGTCACGATTACAGAGCGTAAAACATGCAGCGTTGTGTGCCACAAGCGTCGATTTGTGAGCTGCAGGTTATCGTACCCCTTCGGGTTTAAGGAGTGAATGAAAATCATCGTATATAATATAGTTTTTAAGAAATGTAACAGCATTGTGTACTTAATAAAAAACTAGGCTTATGAAAAAAAGCCTATGCAACGCATTTTTCATCCAGCCCATAAGCTTCTGGTTCGTACTGCTAACGAGGATGGTGTGGTAGCGGTTACACACAGTCTGTAATCACGGTATGCCCGCGCTGGAGGAGTATAAAAGCTGATGGTCCAGTGTTTCCCCCATCATCCTTACCCCGTAACCAGAGGGGAAAAGTACTTTTTACACGCGGGTATATTTTCTGTTTCACATGAATGGATGTCCGGTGGAAGCACCCGTGGACGTCGTTAATATGCGGTCCCACGGGATGCGGCAAAACTGTGTTTATCAGACGTTTTCTACGGCATCTTGGGGTAATGAGTAACGTAACGTTCGATCGGATCCTCTTCTATTACGGCGATACTCTGGATGCAGATACACGTGCCGCTTACGATGGCTGTCGAGAGGGCAGTGTGCTAGCGAAAATCGAATTTCACGAGGGTCTACCGGACCCGGACGCTCACTCGCACGATAATGAGCGTAAAAAATTAATAATAATCGACGACCTCATGCGTGAATCATCCAACGGCATAATAGTTGACCTCTTCACGAAAGGTAGCCATCATAAAAACATCAGCGTGATGTTTTTGACGCAGAACATCTTCCATCAGGGTTCGGGTCAGCGAGACATTTCTTTAAACGCTAATTATATCGTTGTTTTTAAAAACCCTCGGGATCGCGCACAAATCCAACATCTCGCTAGACAAGTTTTTCCCGAAAATCCAAAATTTCTTGTTGAAGCTTATCACGATGCGTCAGCACGACCCCACGGATATTTACTTTTAGATCTAAAGCAATCAACGCCGGATGATTACCGGTTCCGCACAGGAATATTCCCCGATGATGAGCGCTCTGAAGTGTATACCCCGAAAAATAACCGTCGAAAATAGGGCATTGCGTCACTGTATCTTATACGCTATTCAAAACAAATGCACGACACAATATGCTCATAGGTATAAGCACCCATGGTACTTGTGCGATCGTGTCAGTGGATCTTGTACCACACTGTGGGTAGTATCGAGCATGGCTGATACGGTGAAGCATTCTGTAAAACAGGGTAAAACGAAAAAGACACGCACCCCGTTTACAAAACGACATCTTGCGCTTTTGCACGCGTTATACCACGGTAGCCCCATCGAACGCAAGGCGCTGCTTAAAAAAGCCGATAAAGGCGTCATCAAGTGTATCTGCGAATGCGCATTGAATATCTTACGCGGTGTCGTAAATATAAAAGCAGGTGCAAAGAAACATCTTAAAAAATACAAAAATAATCTACGCGCCCTAGCGTCATCGACGAACCGTGTGCAACGGGGTCGGGGGTGGGGGTGGAAAGCAAAGAAGCGTATCATTCTGCAAAAAAGGCTGCGGTGGTTTTCTCGGTCTCTTGCTGGCTCCGATCATCGATACGTTACTCGGGAAATTATTCTCTGGCCGCCCAAATACTCAATAGCCATGCAGCATGCAAAAAAAAATATTTTGGTTGACGAGGCGGAGTATCAACAACGTGGTGGAGGGTGTACACTACCATCGACACCGCACACATCCTCTACGAGTGATAGAGCATCCGAGAACACACCTGAAACCCAATCAGAGAGTATAAAAACCCCTGGTGATGCGATATCACGCCTCGATCTGGAACTTTCGAATATACTCCGTTCGGATAAATTTAAAGATGATCAAGAAAAGTGGAAGCAATTTTTACCGTTGTTTCAGAGGTATCTCTTTCAGACGTTATCACAAACAAAAACAAACGGTAAACTCAGCTCCACGGGCGTTGATGATGAAACAACGAGCATAATGTCGGTCGACGATATCGTTAACAGTATACCGGGGAAGTATAAGCGAAGAGCACAATCTTTACTCGAATATATACAAAAACCCACAGGAGAACCGTCGAATATAACTTGGGACGACCGCGGACGAGTGAATATATACGGTGCACTCATAAACGGTGGTAACATTATCGATCTTGTTAACGACGCTGTACGTTTGAGAAAAAAGTTCCGAGCGAAAGGACGTAGCGAATTTATTAGCGCTCTTCGGGCAGCAGGGATACCTCGTGAGTTTATCGGGAATGACGAACTGTGGAAATCCTACGATAGAGCCAGCAATAATACCACTTCGGACAGACGTATAACCCAAGAGAGTGCAGGCCAGGGTATAATAAATCACACTGATGCCCCTGTTAAAAGGAGTAGAGGTGTGAAACGCAAAGCAGTAAATAGTGGAGATACATTCGAGAGCACACACCTACACTCGAAGCGACAAAAGATGCGGCCGGCGTGCTGGTTAAAGCTTTGACCGTTTTGAGTCGGGTTGAGACAGAGCGAGAGAGAGAGAGAGAGAGAGAGAGAGAGAGAGAGAGAGAGAGAGAGAGAAAGAGAATGCCTCGGAAGCTAACACTCGAAGACGTTTACTACGATCCAGGCAACCCTGCAGGTTATTCAGGTGCATATCGCCTTATAAACGGTAAAAATAAACATGTGCACGATTGGCTGACGCAACAGGATGCATACACCATTCATAGACCCGTTCAACGACGTTTCCATCGGCTTCATTATAATGTCGACAATATAGACGACGTCTGGGAAGCAGACCTCGTTGATTTACGCTCAATTCAGACATCTAATGATGGTGTAGCGTATTTACTCGTTGTTATAGATGTGTTGAGCAAATATGTATGGGTTGAACCACTTATCGACAAGACCACGCACCGGGTCACTATGAGTTTCAAACGAATCCTTAACCGTGCCGATGGTCGATCCCCCATATATCTACAAACAGACCGGGGGAAAGAATTCCTCGGAAACGTTTTCCAGAATTTTATCGCTGAAAAAGACATCCGCTTTAGAGTTGCGAGAAATCCGGACATTAAGGCATCGATAGTTGAACGATTCAACCGCACCTTAAAACAGCGGATGTGGCGTTTCTTTACTCACCGCAACACACACCGTTACATCGATGTACTCCAGCAATTCGTCTACGCGTATAACCATGCAAGACACTCAACGATAAAGATGGAACCCGCTGCTGTAACACTGTACAATGCGCAGATAGCCTACGAAAACACAGAGAAAAACAACACGGTCCGCGATGGTAAGAAGCGTCGCAGCCGCCATAAATACAAATGCGGTGATTATGTACGCATCAGTAGGACTAAGGGCACATTCGAAAAGGGTTACGAGAAAAATTGGAGCACCGAAATATTTAAAGTCTCGCGGGTTCTCAAGCGTCAGGCTATCACGATCTATGAATTGCACGACCTTCACGGGGAAGCGATAGATGGATTTTTCTACCCCCAAGAGTTAACAGAAGTCAACGCTGAACGTCTAGAGGAAGACAAGGAGTTCAAAATCGAGCGTGTTATAAAAACCCGAGGTCGCGGTGCACGGAAAAAAGTCTACGTTAGCTGGTTAGGCTACCCAGCGAAATTTAACTCCTGGATACCCGCATCCAGCGTACGAAACATCGGTCTATAAAACACCGTTTCTAACACGCCTCCCGCGGTATGGAGGCTGAAAACTTTTTCATCGTACTACCGAGTAATAGTAGTATGAAGTATTTCCCCGATAACACGACGACGAATTTTACAACACAACTGCCACGTGAAATTTCTTTACTTGGCACATGGGTTGTGGGTCTTACCGAAATTCACATTCCTTACACCATCACGCATTTACAACGGGGAGATTGTAATATACTCTGGAAGCCATGCGGGGATAAAATCGATGATGTGAACACGCGAAAGGTCACTGTTAACATACCGCACGGTGTATACCAAACACACGGTCAACTCATGTGGGAGCTGAATAACATACCCCGGTTCAAAAAACAGGGCGTAAGATTCGTCGAATCTCGCTCAGCGATTGGACACGTTTCCGTTGAAATGCCAACAATTGAAGAGTGTAAAGGAAAAACGCAAGCCGGAAGCGTTATTTTACCGGATAAGATTGCCCGTGTATTAGGCCTCGACGCACAAGCAGGAGTTGATGAGCCTCTGACGTTTTCCATGGCGCATCATATACCAGCAGGCCAGACAACCAGCGGGGGGAGACCAGCCTGCCTCAGCAGAGCCCTGCCGGATCAACTCTTCGTATACACGGATATCTGCGTACCATACGCCGTGGGAGATGTGCAGGCATCACTATTGCGAATCGTTAATTTAGATACAGCCCGTTATACATACGGCTCAACCTGTGTGAAATACTTTTCGCCCGCGAACTATTTACCGATTATGAGTAATCATTTTCGAGTGGTCACCATCGATATAAGAGACCATCTCGGTAAACCGGTAGCATTCGAGTACGGAACACTGACCGTCACGTTACATTTTAAGCGCATTGGGTAACTTTCAAGACAACGATGTCCCATTATTACGCATATTACGAGTGTCAGGCTGGGGGCGGTGGAGCCCGCGGTCTGCACGGCGTCTATGTAGGAGCACCGTATCAACGGGGACACGGAATCGGAAGTTTTCTGGGGGGTCTCTTCCGGAGAGCTCTACCACTTCTAAAAATGGGAGCACGCGCCATAGGAAAAGAAGCACTACGGGCAGGGATAAACGTTATCGAAGATGTAAGCAGATACAAAAGACCGTTCGGGGCATCTGTACACGAGCGACTCGCAGAGTCAGGTGGAAACTTGAAACGCAAAGCTGGTGAGAAGATCGATCTACTCATGAGTGGTTCGGGATATGAAACCGTGCGCGGAAAAAGGAGTATAGATTCGCTAATGGGCCCTGCAAGTGGACGTGTCGCGGTACAAAAAAGAAGCACTGTTAAGGGTCGCGTAACGAAGAAGAGACGCGGTGGTAAACCGTGCAAAAGACAACGGTCGAGAAAGAAATCCTGTAAACGTACGAAGTGTAAAAAAACGGGGAGAAAAACAGCTACGAGGAAAAGTAAAAAGCGCATCAGCCCACCAGATATTTTCGACTGAATTTGAAAATGTCGTTTCTGCACTCCCATTCTCACGAGTGCATGAAGAGCGAGCTTGATCTGTTCAGTATACCACCGACGCAGACGTCTATAGAAGCCTCGCAGTGGGTGCATTATAAACCCGTGTCCTCGCTCTCAGACGATGGACCGCTCGAGTTTGTTGTACCAGGTCACGGGGAGGAATATCTGGATCTCGCGCATACGATGCTCGCCCTCAACGTTAAAATGTTGGCTTCCGATGGTGGGCCAGGGGGGCGAGCTGCACCTGTTAATAATTTCCTCCATGCCATATTCAATCAAATGGATGTGTACTTTAACCAAAAACTCGTTGCACCGCCGAATAACGCGTATCCTTACAGAGCTTACATAGAAACTCTGTTAAATTACGGTCCTGCAGCGAAAGATTCGCACCTCACATCAGGATTGTGGTACGCCGACACACCTGGTGCTTTGGACGCACTCCCCGGAGTGAAAAACCCGATAGAGAACCAGGGTTTGGACCTACGTCGAAAACTGACATTCGATGGAAAGAACGTGGATCTACTGGGTCACCTTCATTGCGACGTATTCAATCAGGATAAGTTTCTACTCAATGGAGTCGAGATGCGTCTACGCCTGGTCCGATCAAAGGACGCTTTTTGCATCATGGCGCCCATCTTGCAACCACTCGTTACATATCGCGTGCACATCGCCGAAGCAACTCTTCTTGTGCGACGCGCAAAAATAGCGCCAGGTGTTCTTATAGCGCACGCAAAAACACTCGCTAAAACAACAGCGAAATACCCTATAACGCGTGTCGAAGTAAAGGCTTTTACGATGCATAGCGGTATTCTCGGTGATACCCTGAACAATGTCATACTAGGCCAACTACCGAAACGAATTATACTTGGTTTTGTCTCAAATAAAGCGTTCAACGGCGACCTAGCATCCAATCCATATAATTTTCACCACCAGACCATAAATTTTCTCTCATTATATGTTGATGGTCAACAAGTCCCGAGTCGCCCTTTACAACCACATTTTACGCAACACGGCGAGCTCTCGGTAGAAAGCTATCATACGCTTTTCTCGGGCACGGGTCTGCATTTTCGAAACAAGGGGTTAGGTATATCGCGTAGGGACTACGGTAGGGGTTACTGCCTTTTCGCATGCGACCTAACGCCAGATCTCGATGCTAATTGTTTTACACATTGGAACCTTGTGCGACATGGAAGCGTACGCGTAGAAGTGCGTTTTGACGAAGTGCTCCCCTCCACAATAAATTGTATTGTCTACGCGGAATATGACAATATAATTGAAATAGATTCCTCACGACAAGTTATAACAGACTTCAGCGCCTAAGCTTATGTACAGGTGAACGACCGCTCATAGTTCACCAATAAAAACGTGTACACCGAGCAAACAAATTTGGAAGGGGCGTGCCTGTGCACGATATAAAAAACGCTCCACATCCGCGGCTGATACACCAGTATCGCGTCTCCATCGTCATGGACTTTGTCATAGACATTCAAGCGCTCTACGATAGAAACGGCGGCTTTCAGCCGAAAGAGCTGGCAATTGTCTGCATCCAAGAGCCCGGATCATCGCATTGGATCATCACCCCTCCGCACGATTTTTCGGACCTTCCTCCAAAGTTCGCCGCTAGTAATAACCGCATCACATGCTTTTGCCATGGTCTTGAATGGTTCGACGGTGAAGCAGAATTGGAACGTGTGTGGATGACGCTACGTGCCTTTGTACGCCACGCAGTGCGGATATATGTACGGGGTCTGCAGAAAGCAGAATTGTTACGGAGAGTCCTCGCTCGAGATATCGTTAACCTGGAGGATTACGCTGGACCTACTCTGAAGAATATGCCTACTAGCGATGTCTTTTGCATGCATCATTCCCTTGCACGTCACAACGAACCGAAATGTGCCTTGAACAACGCGATAAAAATAAGGACTTGGCTACGTGGACGGAAAGACGGATCAGATAGCGGAATTTATATGGAACCGATCACTGTATCCCCGCAGTCAGAGAAAAGTAGTTGGGGTGGAGTGTTAAACAGTGCTATTCACCACACCACTATACCCCGACCATCGAACCTCAATTTCATGAGCGG
>OX101795.1:8315000-8447500 GCA_944452715.1 Ophion slaviceki | reverse complement strand
ATTTGGAGTGTTTTTGACTAATGATAGGGAGAAGATGAGAGTGTACAAAGACTGATGAGAAGAACGTAGCAGAGGATATGTATCAATATCATGAAGTATTTGGTATTGATGACCACATGTGCTTTTCATATGACGAATCGCTATCATAGTATCAATCACATCACAGCGCTGATTCCATATCATGATTTGTCGTAGAACTGGAAAAACTAGTGCTGTGCATAAAATACATTTTCTACGAAAATTAATGCTCATCATGAGTTCATTCCAATACGTTCACGCTATGACAATAATTGTGCATTCAGTCATCATCAACCAATAAAGGTAGAAGTTGAATTACTCAACATACAATGGCGTATGCCCCACATAATATTAGATGAGATCAATAAATTATCATTACTTCGAACATTCGAAAGTGGGCGATACTTGAATGTGACTTTTCGCTCTTGGGATCTATACGACTGTCCATCGATTCAAAGCACAACGAAACATTCATGGACCGTAAAAGCTGCCTCCCAACTAGAGAAACCAAAATATGTAACTGATGCGGTACAGACTGGTAAAAAAGATAATGTATGGCAAAGGACATTATATTATTCACCGACTGCAAACTCACAAGTGCTAAACTTTATCTCAATTCAGCATTCTTTTCTCAAGATGACTCGAATTTGGACTTCAAAAAAGTTTCGACATTTTGTTCAATAGGTACTCTCGATTTTGTAAATACCATTATGACTGCAATAATGATCGTTCTTTACTAACCATCGCCAAGTCTTAATGTAACGGCCCTCCCACGGTTAATGATTGATCGCATCAGAACGAGTCTGTAAAAAATGCTACCGTAGATGTGTGAATAGAGTTCGAATGCAAAGAAGATTCACCACCGAATACAACTGCATATTGTTTTTATCTTACATGATCGCGTTGTTGAATATGGTCCATTGACCGACATTATCCATAAAAATTGCATAGATCAACAAAATCCGCGAGATACGAAGCATCATGGTTGATTCGCAATCATCATGGTCTAAAGTGGGCATAGGAAAACGTTCCATGTAGCATGGCTGAAGGGGTTCTATAACAGCTGGAGTTGAAGGTTCAACGGACGACGACATGTGTCCTATCGTATATGTTAAGGGTCATGAAAAACGAGAATGGCTAGCTGATATAATAAATATGAAAAATGAGCTATTTATTGATTCGGTGAATATAGACTTTGAAGATATGGATGTCTCAAGTAAATTAGATGGAAGTTTTACTCTACGATGTGAAAAGCATAAAAACAGTTGTGCCTTACAAAATGTATTTAAAATATGTAATTGGTGGCTGAATCATAAAGATTCATGCAAATAAAATAAATGTACCATTATGTACTTATTATTCTCCTCACCCCGTACTTACTTATGTCAGCATCACCAGATATCGGATTGTGCAACTGAAAACAATATTACTTTCGAATGTGAAGCTCATTTTTTTGTATGGAATTTGATTCATAGATCAAACGAGCCCGCCGAAGGCGGGCGAAGTTTGATCGGAATTATATGCAGTGTCTCGTTCGAAGATGATAATATTGTAGTCATGCTTGTCATGCCTAAATTCACAACGTTTTAGCGTATAGATTTTCAATTTTTTGGCTTGCATCCGCTTTCCTTTCGATGGTAACGCTCTTCTTTTCATATTGTTTTGTGTTCAGTGCTGCAGAATTATTACTCGAGTTTGAAGATGATAGTGGGTACAGAATTAAGGGATAATTGGGTGGGAGTACTATCATCTTCGAACGAGACACTTCATATAATTCCGATCAAATTTCGCCCACCTTCGGCGGGCTCGTTTGATCTATGAATTATATTACGTGTTTCGTTCTCGATGATAATATTGTAGATCTTTAGAACCAGGGTAATAATTCTCACTCTTTTTTTTAAATATATGTATATTTTTTATTATTTTTTATTCAATATTAAACATATTAATGTGTTTATTTTTAACCAATGAAGACAGTTCATCTCTTATTTACGATAGCATGAACAAAGTTGTCACGAGAGTTTTTAATTGGTCTATTATAGAACTTGAAAAAGGTTTGTGAACTTGGCGACAATCCAGCGCTTTTCCTAATTATTGAAATATCGACTCCTCGTTTGTAGGCTACGGATACTGCCGCATGTCGAGTACTGTATGCAGTGAATTGTTGGGTATCAATGCCGGCTTTAGTTAAAAAATTCTTAATCCAGTGACCAATCGTCTGGGATGACACTGCTTCAAACGGTTTTCTCGTAGCGATAAATAACTTTTTGTTATTTTTGTTTCTCAAACTTTTAGTCAGATCTATATAATGCAGTATAGCAGAGGCGACACATAATTTGGGCTTTTTCCTAAAGAAGGGAAGTGACAACGCTGGTTGTGTGCATCCAGGTTTTGATGTCTTGATCCGGTCCGTGATTTTTATTGTAACACCTACTGTTGATTTTTCAACGTTATCGATATTTATTACTGCCATAGTTTGGAGTCTCTGTGCTGTTGTCAATGCCAGTAATGTTGCTACTCTCTCCGTCGCATTTCTTAGGTCGACATTGTCGAGGGAAGGCGAGTTTTCCATATAATCCAGGACTGGCGATATATCCCACGTCGTGTCGTATCGGGGTTTCGTAGGCTTTTGCTTATAAACTCCTTTCATGAATCGTGATATTAGACTGTCCTCATTAATATCAACAATTGCGATTAAAGCAATTGCTGAACGTGTAGTGTTTAACGTACTATAGTTGGCTCCTTCTTTTAAGCGAAAGTTTAGAAAACTTATGACATCTGGAATTCGAGGATGATGGACATCCACGTTGTTTGTATACGCAAACTTCCACCAGCGTTGAAGGCAGCACTCATACTGTTTCAGTGTTGAGGAAGCAATCGAGTTAACCATTATTTCCGCCGCTTCTTCGGATAGTCCTCTCCGCGTGTACGCTGCGCTGATAATTTGCCGGCCACCAGGGAAAGACGGTTCACCAAGGGGTGGCTTTTGGTTCTGCAAGGAGATGTCAATAATGTACGATTGGGCTCGAAAACGATGGCCGACCCCACTAGTAATGAAGTGAAAAGTGGATACCAAGGCTGTGTGGTCCATAGAGTCACCAACACAACCCCTGTGCCTTGATCGTTGATAATTTTTCTCAATACTCGTGGAATGAGAGCAAAGGGAGGAAATGCATAAAATGTTTCTTCTGCCCAGGACACTGTAAAGGCATCCACTATTTGAGCTTCCGGATCAGGAGATCTGGTATAGAACCTAGTACATTTTTTGTTTAGTCGAGATGCAAATAGATCGACAGAAAAGGGTCCAAATTTTTGGTAAATTTTGTCGAAAGCTGATTGTGCTAATCCCCACTCGGAGTCTATGTTGATATGTCGAGATGCTCTATCTGCCTCGACGTTTTCTGCTGATGGAATATAAGAAGCTCGTAGCCATATTTTTTTGTGTTCACACCAATCCCAAATTTTGCGTAATAATTCGCTTAAGTGTAGGAATTTGACTCCTCCGGCTCTATTAACATAGGCTATGGCTGTTGTGTTGTCCAGTCGCAGTAGGACTTCACAGTCTGATAACATTGAGGCAAAACATTTCAATGCGAAAAAGGCAGCCAACAACTCGAGGTAATTGATATGGTTTTTTCTCTCATCTTCACTCCAGAAACCGAAAGCTCGAGAACCATTACAATAACATCCCCAACCTGATAAGGACGCGTCCGAAAAAATTTCCAGTTTATAAATCTGCAATTTGATCGGATTTATACCGACTGATGTATGCTGTTTCCACCACTCAAGATCCTGTGACATGAGCTTTGTTATTAACATTTTTCTCTTATAATCTTCTCCGTTAGCTTTTAGTTCTAAGAACTTTTGTCTTTCGAGTCTCTTGCAGTGAATAAAACCATACGCCACTACCGGGCATGCTGCCCTTAATACGCCCAACAATTCTGCAATTTTTCTTATTTTATAATATTTCCCGACCTTAAACTGGCCAATCAATTCCACGATTTGCTTCTTTTTCTTGATCGGCAAGTTTAGTGAAAAGTTCGCTGAGTCAATTATGAATTCTAAGTATTTGCACTTTTGACTCGCTAATAATGAACTCTTATCAAAATTGACAATAAATCCTAATCTTTCTATCAGTCTTATAGCTTTTCTTACGTTTCTCTCACATTGTTTTTTCGATTTGTCGATAAACAGGAAATCGCCCAGATACAGGGTCAATAGGATCCCTTGCTCCCTTAATTCTTTCACCACCGGTTTCATAATTTTGGTGAATATATAAGGGCTAGAAAATAGGCCAAACGGTAGGCAGACAAATTGAAAAAGTTTTCCTTTGAAATATAAGGAGTACAACTTTGCAGTGACCGTTTTTTTCAAAAGTTTAAGGCTTTATTATAAAAAAGTGGCTACATATTTTTTAATCAAAGTACTGCCCGTCGCTAGCTACGACCTCGGTCCATCTTTCAGGTAGCATTCGAATCCCGCGTCGATAAAAGTCTTGGTCCTTGGAGGCAATCCAGGAATCGACCCAATTTTTGACTTCTTCGTAAGTACCGAAGTGCTGGTCAGCCAAATCGTGTGCCATTGACCGGAACAAGTGATAGTCGGAAGGGGCAATGTCTGGAGAGTACGGCGGGTGGGATAAAACCTCCCATTTCAGCGTTTCCAAGTACTTTTTCACGACATTTGCAACATGGGGTCGGGTATTGTCATGCTGCAGTATCACCTTGTCATGTCTTTCGTTGAATTGTAGCCGTTTCTCTTTGAGTGTCTTACTCAAGCGCATCAACTGACGTCGGTAGAGTTCCCCTGTGATGGTTTCGGATGGTTTGAGCAGCTCATAGTACACAACGCCCAGCTGTCAGCCCGTCTTCAAAAACTTTCTGCCTTCCGCCACCATGCTTGTTCTCGAGCTCAAAATCTCCACTTTTGAAGCGTTGAAACCACCGCCGACACGTTTTCTCACTAATAGAATCCTCCCCGTAAGCATCTACAAGCAAACGGTGGGCCTCAGCCGCAGATTTCTTGATGTTGAAGAAGTAAATCATAACCTCCCGCAAATGCTGAGAATTCGGTTCGTAGGTTGCCATGTTTGAGTGCCTATAACTTTATAATGCATACACGTATCCGTTAGCTTTTTTAAATTGTTTACATTGGCAGAGCCTCTAGTTTAAAATGCCACTTTTTTTATTGAGCTAGGGCCACTACTTCGGCCGCAGTGCCTCTCTAAGTAAAACGGTCACTGCAAAGTTGTACTCCTAATAGAAACGTAGAAACCTTCTATCGTCCTCACATACTGGCACCAGAAAATAGGCATCTTTAAGATCTATTGTGCACATATGGTCGTTTTTTGAGATTAAATTTAACGCCGCCCTCATATCTTCCATTTTGAAGTGTGGAGGGTCGATAAATTTGTTCAACTCTTTTAAGTTGAAAATAAAACGACTCGAACCATCGGGTTTTGGTACCAGAAAATAAGGAGAGATAAATTGTTCTTCACATTCTGAGCATTCTTTGACAGCGCCTTTTTTCAAGAGTTTCTCGATTTCAATTCCAACTTTGTTTTCATCATTTTTGCATAGTTTATGCTCACGTGGAGGTAATACTTGTTTTGGTACCTCTGTGAATGGTACATTTTAATATATACGAGTCTGATGTGAGTTGTCTCCAGGATTTCTCGAATAATCTGAGACGACCACCAATCTCGAGTACCTTCTTTACTTCTTCGATGATGATTGGTTCGTTCCCTTGGTCGACATCCTCGATAAGTTCTGCGGTGTCCTGTACGTCCTGGCTTTGAAATTCTGGAATCGACCTTTGTTGCTGACGAATCTCTGAGTTTGGCCCACCTGCCGATAGTGTGCAGGTGGATATTTCGAGTTTCCCTGGTTCCTAGTCTTCGTGAGTGGTTGTTTTTGCGATGTTTTATCCTTGATATCTGCACATGCTCTCTCAATCTCTTTTACATCCTTTACTTTATCCTTGAGATTGTCCCCATACAACCATTCAATGGAAAGCATAGTTTCCACCACAGGTTTAACGCTTTTACTCAACTGTGGAGTGATGAACGATTTTCTCGCTACCGACTGTTGGTAATAAATGTCCGCTAGAATTTGTCCTGCGGAACTGATGTGGTCAATAAGGGTTTCCTCATCGATTTCTCCCTCGGGTGGATCTAGCATCAATGATACGGCTGCTCCTAGGGCAGCTATGGCCACTCCAACGCAATTTTGCGTATCCAGAAAGTGTTTATCGCGCTTCTTTGCGATGTCGGTCAGCAAGGGCACGATTTCCAAATTTAATTTCGGAGCTTCTGTGAAAAATGTTCCTTTCCTGTCATAGGATTCCAGGATTTCTTTTTTATTCTTTTCAGGAAGCCCTTCATTTTGCCACTTCAGCCACGTGTTTTTCAGTTCGGGATGGTATCTAACATCCTTGAACTTGCATTCACTAGGATCTCCTCCCAGAACTTTCAGAGCGTCGTTTTGTGCTGCCTCACTCCGAGAATCATCATTGTGATGATTTTCGTCTGTTACATTTTCCTTTGCCTCGTTTTTGTCCCCCCATCAAGAGTCCCCCCATCTGAGAAAATATTGAAAAAGGGGATAATTCAGAAACTGCACTTGTTGTGCTATTGTGACGTGCGTTCCTTATTGAAATAAGCGTCATGTTTCTTTTGTGACCGTGTGGGCCTGGCATTGCCGTTTGGGCGTTGCCTCTCAATCTCGTGTGGAGATTTGAGAATATTGAAGTGGCTATGGATTTGTTATCCCAGTTTACTTACCAGCTTCTTTTAATTGTAAGGATTCCTTCGATACACTTTTCTCTTTCTCAATCATTATGGTGTTTTGTCCTTTTTGGACTTCCACTAACGTCTCGACTACCTTTGTTAGGTTTTCTAGTCGATTTTGTAAGCTAATGAGTGCGTCGTCTCGTTTCCTTTTATGGCGATGACTTTCTTGCGATCTTGACCGTGATCGTTTCCGTTTCTTGTGTTCGGGCATTATTATTCTTCCAATATTACCGTCAATCACTGATTTTTAGCACAGTCTTGAAAGAAAAACGTCGTGACGTTTCGGCACAACGAAACAATATGAAAAGAAGAGCGTTACCAACGAAAGGCAAGCGGATGCAAGCCAAAAAATTGAAAATCTATACGCTAAAACGTTGTGAATTTAGGCATGACAAGCATGACTACAATATTATCATCGAAAACGAGACACGTAATATAATTGAAAATAAATTAATATAATTGCCCAATGATAATCGATGACATTCATCAGTATACGTTCGTTAGATGTTCGCGAGCCGTTTGTTGGGAGTTTGCGAGGCATTCGAAGATTTTCGATAGTCGTTCGTGAAACGTTCCAGAGAATTCCGAAGACATTCATAAGACGTTCGAAGCCATTTAAGAGACGTTCGAAAACATTCATAAGGCGTTTGAAGACACGCATGAGGGGTTCAAAAAGTTTCAAGAGACTTTCTACGACGTTCATGAGACGTTTGAAGATGTTCGTGAGACATTCAAGAGACTTTCGAAAACGTTCATAAGACGTTTGAAGACATTCGTGAGAGGTGTGAAGACCTTCGGAGACTTTCGAAGACGTTCAAGAGATCTGTGACGATATTTATAATACGTTTAAAGACATCGATGAGGGGTTTGAAGACGTTTAAGAGCCTTTAAAAGACATTCACAAGGGGTTTGAAGACGCTCAAGAAACTTTCGAATACGTTCAAGAGACTTTCGACGATATTCATAATACGTTTGAAGACATTCGTGAGGGGTTCGAAGACGCTTAAGAGAGGCTTTCAAAGACATTCACGAGGGGTTTGTCCAAAGACATTCATAATACGTTTGAAGACATTCAAAAGACGTTCGAAAACATTCATAAGACGTTTGAATACACGCATGAGGGGTTCAAAGAGTTTCAAGAGACGTTCTAGGACGATCATGAGACGTTTGAAGATGTTCGTGAGACATTCAAGAGACTTTCGAAAACGTTCATAAGAAGTTTGAAGACATTCATGAGAGGTGCGAAGACCTTCAGAGACTTTCGAAGACATTTAAGAGATCTTTGATAATATTCATAATACGTTTGAAGACATCGATGAGGGGTTCGAAGACGCTTGAGAGACTTTCAAAGACATTCGCGAGGGGTTTGAAGACGTTCAAGAAACTTTCAAATACGTTCAAGAGAATTTCGACGACATTCATAATACGTTTGAAGACATTCATGGAGGGTTCGAAGACGCTTGAGAGACTTTCAAAGACATTTACGAGGGGCTCGGAGACGTTCAAGAGACTTTCGACGACATTCATAAGACGTTTGAAGACGTGCATGAGACCTTCAAAGAGTTTCAAGAGACTTTCTACGACGATCATGAGACGTTCGAAGATGTTCGTGAGACATTAAAAAAAACTTTCGAAAACGTTCATAAGAAGTTTGAAGACATTCATGAGAGGTGCGAAGACCTTCAGTGACTTTCGAAGACATTCAACAGATCATTAACGATATTCATAATACGTTTGAAGACATCGATGAGGAGTTCGACGACGTTTTAGAGACTTTCAAAGACATTCACGAGGGATTTGAAGAAGTTCAAGAAATTTTCGAATACGTTCAAGAGACTTTCGATGACATTCATAATACGTTTGATTACATTCATGAGGGGTTCGAAGAGGCTTGAGAGACTTTCAAATACATTCACGGGAGGTTTGAAGACGTTCAAGAGGCTTTCGAAGACGTTCAGAAATCTTCGACGACATGCATAATACAATCCCCACATGCATAATACACCCAAACACACCCAAACACGTTCTACCAAAACTGTGAAAATCCCAAACAAACCCAAACAATTCCAGCGAAACTTAAACGTCATGAAAGTCTTCGGTTTATGGATGTCGTCGAAGATTTCTGAACGTCTTCGAAAGCCTCTTGAACGTCTTCAAACCTCCCGTGAATGTATTTGAAAGTCTCTCAAGCGTCTTCGAACCCCTCATGAATGTCTTCAAACGTATTATAAATATCGTCGAAAGTCTCTAGAACGTATTCGAAAGTTTCTTGAACACCTTCAAACCCTTCGTGAATGTCTTTGAAAGTCTCTTAAGGAGGGAAATCACAGTAGCAAACAGAAGAATAGGCATATTTTCGGGAATTAATTTTGGCTGAATAAAAGTATCAATCGAAAATCTGTAAAGTAGGTTTCATAGCAATACTAAAAAAGTACAAAATGTAATTTTTTCAATAACAAATATTTAAAAATGGCGGCTGCGCAGCATATGCCCCAAGGCGCCTTTTTTTGAGCTCGCCGAAGCCATAACTCGAGCAAATTTTTACCGATCGACTTGAAATTTTGACAGTAGCTCCGAAACATCTTTCTCCACGGAGCTACGTAGGATTTTTTATTTTATATGGCTTACTTTTTTTTATCGACGATTTTATGGCGTTTTTTTGTTAAAAATTTAACTTTATTTTCAAACATGCACCATTTTGCGAAAAATCAATATATCGAAAAAATCCTACGTAGCTCCGTGGAGGAAGATGTTTCGAAGCTACTGTCAAAATTTCAAGTCGATCGGTAAAAATTTGCTCGAGTTATGTCTTCGGCGAGCTCAAAAAAAGGCGCCTTGGGGTATATGCTGCGCAGCCGCCATTTTGAAATATTTTTTATTGAAAAAATTACATTTTGCACTTTTTTAGTATTGCTACAAAACCTACTTTACAGATTTTCGATTGATACTTTTATTCAGCCAAAATTAATTCCCGAAAATATGCCTATTTTTGTGTGCTACTGTGATTTCCCCCCTTAAGCGTCTTCGAACCCCACATGAATGTCTTCAAAAACATATTATGTACGCCGTCGAAAGTCTCTTGAACGTCTTCGAACCCCTCGTGAATGTCTTTGAAAGTCTCTCAAGCGTCTTCGAACCCCTCATCGATGTCTTCAAACGTATTATGAATATTATCAAAGATCTTTTGAATGTCTTGGAAAATCTCTGAAGGTCTTCGCACCTCTCATGAATGTCTTCAAACTTCTTATGAACGTTTTCAAAAGTCTCTTGAATGTCTCACGAACATCTTCAAACGTCTCATGATCGTCGTAGAACGTCTCTTGAAACTCTTTGAACCCCTTATGCGTGTATTCAAACGTCTTATGAATGTTTTCGAACCTCTTTTGAATGTCTTCAAACGTATTATGAATATCGTCGAAAGTCTCTTGAACGTATTCGAAAGTTTCTTGAGCGTCTTCAAACCCCTTGTGAATGTCTTTTAAAGTCTCTTAAACGTCTTCAAACCCCTCATCGATGTCTTTAAACGTATTATAAATATCGTCACAGATCTCTTGAACGTCTTCGAAAGTCTCCGAAGGTCTTCGCACCTCTCATGAATGTCTTCAAACGTCTTATGAACGTTTTCGAAAGTCTCTTGAATGTCTCACGAACATCTTCAAACGTCTCATGAACGTCGTAGAAAGTCTCTTGAAACTTTTTGAACCCCTCATGCGTGTCTTCAAACGCCTTATGAATGTTTTCGAACGTCTCTTAAATGGCTTCGAACGTCTTATGAATGTCTTCGGAATTCTCTGGAACGTTTCACGAACGACTATCGAAAATCTTCGAATGCCTCGCAAACTCCCAACAAACGGCTCACGGACATCTAACGAACGTATACTGATGAATGTCATCGATTATCATTGGGCAATTATATTAATTTATTTTCAATCAAATTCCATACAAAAAAATGAGCTTCACATTCGAAAGTAATATTGTTTTCAGTTGCACAATCCGATATCTGGTGATGCTGACATAAGTAAGTACGGGGTGAGGAGAATAATAAGTACATAATGGTACATTTTGTAAGGCACAACTGTTTTTATGCTTTTCACATCGTAGAGTAAAACTTCCATCTAATTTACTTGAGACATCCATATCTTCAAAGTCTATATTCACCGAATCAATAAATAGCTCATTTTTCATATTTATTATATCAGCTAGCCATTCTCGTTTTTCATGACCCTTAACATATACGATAGGACACATGTCGTCGTCCGTTGAACCTTCAACTCCAGCTGTTATAGAACCCCTTCAACCATGCTACATGGAACGTTTCCATAGGCCCACTTTAGACCATGATGATTGCGAATCAACCATGATGCTTCGTATCTCGCGGATTTTGTTGATGTATGCAATTTTTATGGATAATGTCGGTCAATGGACCATATTCAACAACGCGATCATGTAAGATAAAAACAATATGCAGTTGTATTCGGTGGTGAATCTTCTTTGCATTCGAACTCTATTCACACATCTACGGTAGCATTTTTTACAAGCTCGTTCTTGATGCGATCAATCATTAACCGTGGGAGGGCCGTTACATTAAGACTTGGCGATGGTTAGTAAAGAACGATCATTATTGCAGTCATAATGGTATTTACAAAATCGAGAGTACTTATTGAACAAAATGTCGAAACTTTTTTGAAGTCCAAATTCGAGTCATCTTGAGAAAGTATGCGGAATTAAGATAAAGTTTAGCACTTGTGAGTTTGCAGTTGTTACATCCTAGCGAATGTGCCTTCTCTCGGTTATTCCCAATATCCTCATTTGCCGTCATAAGCGTATTAAATGTATAAATCTAAGAATAAGCCGCGTAACAACATTAAACGGAACTTGCGTACGTTCCGCGAGCATATTTTTCATTTATTTTATTCAGTCGGTTCGCCTCGTGTTATAACCTCGCATTTCTTCAAGGCGTAAATATCGAACTCCCAGAAAGAAATACGAGGCACCACTCGAACGAGACGAGAAGACTTTGCCTTTAGCCTAAATAAGTCCCGACCGATAATTATTTAACATGGTGCCGGCAGGAAACGAGAACTCAACGACGCTCGATCTCTTCACGCACCCAATATAATCTTTCGATATGAGAAGTCACCATAGCTATAAATTCACATAACACAAACCATGCGCATGCTTAGGTCTCAGATATCGAACTGTATTTCCCATGCGCTTTTTCGCCGAAACACGAGACAAAGGTCTCCTTTCTTCATACGCATATTAGTCAGAACCGATGCACTGAAATAAGGTCGCGCGTGTGGCTAGGAAATCTGTAACCTACACGCACATCGTACTGCAACCAATCACACTAATCAACCGAGATATTCATGACCAATGGACCAATCCCCGAATAACTAGATGACCAAGACTACACTCTCCCTAAGGTTGCTTCTCCCACTATCGAACTCCTCCTAATTTTCATATCAAGAAAGACTCACTTCCTGAACGCAGTCTTCCAACGATTTCCATCGCGTTCAGATCAAGTCTTCCAACAATTTCCATCGCGTTCAGATCAAGTCTCCCGACAATCTTCATCGATCAGATCGTAGTCTCGCAACGTTTCCATCGAATTAACTTCACTTCTTACTCTTGTTCTGACAGAATTCGAAGTGTAGCACAAATATCATAGAGTTTCGAATATTATACATTTTCGGGTTTTGACCGAAGTAGCGTATAATCGTTGAGTCGACTCTCACGGCCTCGAGTCTATAAAGTATTTCAAGTGCGGTTTACTACGCGTATACACATAAATACTCTCAGCGCACCAAAAGTCTGGTGCTGGTGACCGCTTTCCTAACGCTAAGCGTGGTGTCCGTCAATGAGGGCCTTATCTGCGAGCGACGACCGATACTCTTGCGAGCGAGCGTACCTACAAACTGATACACTCTCAAACACAGCGACCAATGTAAGCGACAAATTTCATTTTATGTTAATCTGATTGTTCCCCCGGCTTCATAGTCATTTTCATTGTCAATTTTTCTGTATAAGCAACTTTATTCATCCGATCACTTATTTGTAATAAACCTTTAGTTAAGTTTGTACGAAATTCATCGGATTATTCCTAACTACCAATCACTGCATGACTTCCTAATTTTTACCTCATTCCAAGCATTACCCCTTTTTACCCTCATCCCGTGCTATTGCGCTTGTCGTAGGCAAAAAAGGAGGGAATCAAAAAAATATATGCCCACGTCCCTTCCGGACGTGACACAGTCGGTGAATAATATAATGTCCTTTGCCATACATTATCTTTTTTACCAGTCTGCACCGCACCAATTACATATTTTGGTTTCTCTAGTTGGGAGGCAGCTTTTACGGTCCATGAATGTTTCGTTGTGCTTTGAAGCGATGGACAGTCGTATAGATCCCAAGAGCGAAAACTCACATTCAAGTATCGCCCACTTTTGAATGTTCGAAGTAATGATAATTTATTGATCTCATCTAATATTATGTGGGGCATACGCCATTGTATCTTGAGTAATTCAACTTCTACCTCTATTGGTTGATGATGACTGAATGCACAATTATTGCCATAGCGTGAACGTATTGGAATGAACTCATGATGAGCATTAATTTTCGTAGAAAATGTGTTTTATGCACAGCACTAGTTTTTCCAGTTCTACCACAAATCATGATATGGAAACAGCGCTGTGATGTGATTGATACTATGATAGCGATTCGTCATATGAAAAGCACATATGGTTATCAATACCAAATACTTCATGATATTGATACATATCCTCTGCTACGTTCTTTTCATCAGTCTTTGTACACTCTCATCTTCTCCCTATCATTAGTCAAAAACACTCCAAATAGGCATTTTCAATGAATGGATGTCGTGCTTTCCGACTGGAGTCGATGATTTGGTGCCACTTATTGGTATTATTTGTTAGTCGGATGGGGCAGTGCTTTAGTGCTCCACAATCGATCTCATGTGATTGCAGTTTATCCTTTGATCTAAAGTAATGCAGACACCTGCGAAATAATGGATTGTTGTTTAATTCGTTTAGCACATATGACGATATAGTAATTGTGTTAACTTCACACACCGATGGCATATATATATATATTTTAGTGGCTGCCTCTGTTCTGCGATCACGAGGCTTGATAGGTTCTTTATCTATGTAATGTGTCATACATTGTTATCTTCGGTATCTTGTATGTATAGCAAATTGATATGCTTTTCTTCTTCTTATGTTGAGCCACGCGTATCGGAGCAATGTCTTCTTCGGTGGTACACACATTAATGGATAAATTGTTTTGAAGCACCATTTTTTTTTATTTGACCTATAGTTATTGGCAATCCAATATTCGATAGATCCAATACCGTTGAATAATGCATGTAAGAAGATCCGTGGTCACTGTTTCGTTCAGCTGGGTATAAAGCTGTGACTGTCACCCATGCGAAACGTGTATTATCTCTTGATTGCACATTAATCGCAGCTCTCATAATCATCATTTCCCGTGGCCATGAGATATAACATTCAACGCCTTTTGATTTATACTTATTTACATTTATTGTAAGATTACGTATTTTTCGTAAAGCTTTCGCATTGTTGAAATTCATCGAGCAGGGGTTAAAGTATAGACCATCACGCGTTTAAGTCAAGTTCTCGCCACATTAACCCATCACCACTGTGTCCTGCACCGATGCATAAAAAATGCCTGTACATGGAATACTTCAATCCTTCCAGATGCGGTATTTGGCCTATCAATGACTATTGATGTTTAGTTGATAATCGTTGGCGCTTAATTCGGCTTTGCGTTTTCAGTACTTCGATGAACTCGACGATCTGTATCTCCCACACAGCAAAGTCATCGATCGAACTTAAGAGCGTGGCTTGGTTGTGCAAGATTTCTTCTGATGGTTTATTGTTGTTCTCCATATTAACGAGTTGAAAAGTCTTGCCAGAGAGATATGTGAACTCACTGCTTCATTCAAAGTGTGGCCACTTTTGAGCGCTGCCGATGATTAAAAAAATGTCTCCCATCAGAAAATATTTTTGTCGTTCCCATCTAACTCGGAAAATGTAATGGAATCACCTCCACCAGAGTTTTTTAATATCACGTTGATATCTTTTATCATGGAAAGCATGAAAAATAAATGCATACACAGAACGAGCCAGTCGGGGTTCAACGGGAGGAAAAAAGAAAAGAATTTTTGTGAGTATTTCAGACCGCGAGTGCATCTATGCTCAAATGGTGCATGCAGTGGGATCAGCGCTCGAAGCCTAAAAAAAATGCTCAGGCCATAGATCCACAAAATTGATCGTTTTGTAATAAATACCTCGTTTTCGTATGTGATTTGGGTAGCCAAGACATTACTTGAGCGGAATGTTATTTTTTCAAATTGTTCCCTATGCTCGGAGACTGGCTCCGAACGTCGACGAACAAAAAAAATGCCTTAAGAATATGGCTGATTTGGTAAGAACTGTGTAGCCTCAAGTGTCACTTATATAGGTTTGATGTTGCTCTGCGAAGAGCCCTATGATTCATGACAGGCTGGACTTCATACATACTGGAACACGTGGCAATATATATTAAAAACTCTAAGATGCTCTTTATACTACGGCGGTTCAGTCTCCATAACCTAGACGCTGTTCTGTAGAGATAGCGAAAGTCAATGATTGGCGAGCCTGGCCAGCTTTCACCTCCACGAGTGCACACTTTTCTGGACAGCAGATGCCTACCCCCACAGGGATAGTTGAAGAAAAAAAAACCTTTCGTTTATCCCCTGGCCAGGATGCACCATCTTGCAAGGCTTTTTTCTACAATCCCAACTAATGTTGAAAACTATTTACACATCCTGTTGGTCATCCCCCACCCTACTATAAACCTATGAGGATCCAAAAATCGAAATCCGAAGAAGGATCGGAACAGCAGTTTTCGCCATTCCAGTCTTCAACCTCCGAGGTGCCATTGTGGAAGAGTCGGAAAACGGAAAATCAGTTAAGAAAAATGTCGAACCAAATTGAAGTGATCGATCTCGTCGACGATGAGATGGAGGTTGTCGTGAATATCGCCCATGACGACGAAGTGGAAGTTGGGGTAGAGGAAGACGTTATTGATATCGCCGATGATGACGATGATGAGTGGGCGGACATTGAAGTGCTTGCACATGATGACATGGAACTGGCCGAGATGGACAGTGATACGTAATCATTTGATAGTGCATTGGGTGATGCCTCAGATAAGGGAGTCCATTATGTGCGTGCAATCATAGTGGACCAGCAGTAAATAAATCGATTGAACCGGGGCGTCATGGGCTGTGTGAACTACGAATATCTCACCGAAAATGATCGGGCGAAATTTTGCGTGTCGTGCTACTTTGATATGCGGGGCGCGGTTGATCGACTAATTGAAAGATGTGGCCACTTTAGCGAACGGTTCAACAACATGCAGGGGATATTTTGTACCAACTGTGGCGGGCCGGCTCACCAAGTTTGAATGCGCGACACGTGCCCCACCTGCCTGAACTTATACTTGGTCGATGGTTCGTATTATCTTTAGTATGATTCAAAATATGATTATGTTTGATAGGGTAAAAAGATACATGATTTGTTATGTTCCAGGATAACGGATCCGCTGCGGATATTTAAAATAAAATAATTTGAAACAATGAAAAACAGGCAAACACATACACACACACACACACACTAAAGATTTTATGTATAATATATACTATGCAAGGCCATTGTTCAATTTAATTATTAATAAACTATTGTTTTATTGTCATTTAATTCAAAGCATTCTTTTTACCCCCCTTCCCCTTCGTTCCACACACACACACACACACACACACACACACACACGCGCGCGCGCGCGCGCGCAAAACACTCATCGCCGCCGGCTTCTCCCTCCCGCCAGTCGCTTCACGGACCACGTGCCCCCCCCGCCCCCCCCCCGTAGAGGCCCCTCTGCGACGTCACACGCACCCGGCGACCCCTCCCCCCTCCGCCGTACCCCCGCACTTGACCTCCCCGCGCTGGAGCCCCCGCCCCGCTCCCCTTGAGATCCCACACATTTGTCTAAGTTTTTTTTATATATATAAACTCCTGTGAATAGTCTAGACAAAAATGCTCCGCTTACATCTATAATGTTGATAATAAATTATCAGATTTTATAGGTTTTCAAGGACCCGCGACTCTATGACGCCCCCTCCCCCACAGCGGTTTCCCCCTCTCGCCCGCGGGTCCAGCTATCGCCTGGAAGACATCGTCACCAAAAACTAGCCTCCCCACTCTCTAACACCGCCCCCTCCCCTTTCCCTCCGCCGGAACCCGTCACTCGGCTGCCGCATGCAGGATCCCCCCCCCTCCACCATGCATACCCCGGCTTCTCCGCGCTCGACTCCCCCGCCCTGCTCCCCCTGAGATCCCTGAGTTAGAACTGGCGTTGCTTCTCTACTTACTATGTAAGTTTTAAACACCCGGTGATTTTGAAATACCTTCAAGTTAATGCTTGACTGAGCGGCTACTCGACAGAAGGAGTTAACGCGGCGTTGCTGAATTTAACCTACAAGTTTCGTTAATGTCCGAAACCAAACTGTTAGAGCTCTAAATTCACATCTTTTTCGAGTATTATCAAAGAATGAAGTAGGGAAACCGCTTTATTTTTTTACACGACATTCCCAAAACTAATCACGTTTCGCTGAGTTTTTCATTTAAATCGAAGTATTATTTTAGCCCCTACAGCCTTACAACTAGCTTTTACGAGGTGCCGTCATGTGCATTACCAAATGGCCAAAAGTTTAATTGAATATTAACAATCTCCGAAACTAGGTTGTAAAACGGATAATTTTTCGACAGTTAATGCAGTGATGCCAACTTCTACAGAATGTTCCTCCTACGACCAACTTCAAATCCCCCTAGATGTCGATGAAAAACCCCTAAAGTTTTCATTGTACACCGTGTTGGAGTACTTGACTTACTTTGCAATCCAATAAAACTCGCGAGTAGACAACCAACTAACGGACACAACCTCAACGTTAGAACTGACAACGTGAAAACGGTGAACCGTAAAAGTAAAAACGGAATTCTCTTGATCAGCCAGTTGTTGGTCGTAATTAGAAATTCGAAATAAAATTTGAAATAAAATACGCAATTAGACAACAAACTAACGAACACAACCTTAACGTGACAGCGTGAAAACGTCGAACAGTAAAAGCGGTAAACGTGAAAACGGAATTCGTTGGTCTTGACCAGCAAGTTGTTGTTCGTCGTAGTGCGAAATTCAGCCACCAGCGCCACTTGTGTTGCTAGTACAAGACATGAAGTATGGCATTGGTGTAAAACATTTAGAAAGGCAATCGATTATAATTGAGCAAAAGGAAAAGTGATCCTTAAATTTAACGTATAGTTTATAAGAAATATTCATTGCGAATGAAAGATCCTTCGCAGGAATATGTATTTCGAATATATAAAATATATTATCGCACACATAATTTCGACGATCGAACGAATTGACCTATTTCAATTTCTGATCGAATTAATTGAAGATACATTGTTTCCTTTTTTTCACTTTTTTCAAGATATACACTTTAATTTCACGCCCTCAAAAAAGTTTCTTAAATAATGTACCCGCTGAAAAATCTCCCTAAAGAATACCCCTAAATAAATTTACCCCCCAAAAAACCCCTTCACATTTTGGTTCCCCCTAAATTTGGGGGCAAAACCTCAAATTTGGGGGCAAAACCCCCAACCCCTGAGTTAATGCATCGTAAATTACTCTCTCACTCAGTGATATAAATTTCAAGGCAACCATACTTTTCCCCGAAAACATTTCCCCGAATGAACACTTCCCCTAAAATAAGTGAAAAAGTTATTTATTAAAAGTCAAAGTCAAAATGGGTAAAAATTATTAAACAAAGGGTCAATAAGATGACAAGAAAAAATGAGTGAAAAAGTTATTTATTTAAAGTCAAACTCAAAATGGGTAAAAATTATTAATCGAAGGGTAAATAAGATGACAAGAAAAAATGAGTGAAAAAGTTAATTATTTAAAGTCAAAGTCAAATTGGGTCAAAATTGGTAAATGGGTGTGAGCGCAGGGCACCTCGGATATGCGTGGGGAATAGTGGGGTCCGTGGAACACTGGTGTGGGGTCAGGGCACTTCGAATGTGCGTGTGGAATATTGGGGTGCGTGAAACACTGTTGTGGGCGCAGGGCACCTCGAATGTGCGTGTGGAATAGTGGGGTACGTGGAACACTGGTGTGGGCTCACGGCACCTCGAATGTGCGTGTGGAATAGTGGATTACGTGGAACGCTGGTGTGGGCGCTGGGCACCTCGGATGTGCTTGGAATAGTGGGGTGCGTGGAACCCGAACAGACCCAAACAAACTGTTTTTCGGGGAAGTGTCATTCGAGGAAATCTCGATTCGGGGAAGTGTTTTCGGGAAAATGTACTGATACGGTTTTGGCACGAGGACGTTTGGGCGCGAGAACGTTTCAGTGCAGGAATGTTTTGCCGCGAGGACGTTTTGGCGTGGGGACACTTTTGCGAGCCAAACAACCCCAAACAAACCCAACAAAACCAAACAAACACAACGAGCCCAACCAAACCCAAACAAACCCCAACAATCCCAACGAAACGCAAACAACCCAAACAAACCCCAACAAGCCTAAATAAAAAATGTTTTTCGGGGAACTGTTTTTCGGGGAACTGTTTTTCGGGGAAATGTCGATTCGGGGAACTGGTTTTCGGGGAAGTGTCGATTCGGGACCTGTTTTTCGGGGAAGTGCCGTTCGGGGAAGTGTCATTCGGGGAAATGTCGATTCGGGGAACTGTTTTTCGGGGAAGCGTCGATTCGGAGAACTGTTTTTCGGGGAAGTGCCGTCCGGGAAGTGTCATTCGGGGAAATGTCGATTCGGGGAAATGTTTTCGGGGAAATGTCAGTCGGGGAAGTGTCATTCGGGGAAGTGTTTTTGGGGAAAGGTACTGATACGAAATTTCAATCGTCTACAAGCATGTCAATTTCAGTCTCGAAACTCCTTAAATACGATTAGTGCTATTCTTGCGTGTGCATAATGGCACCACGTGACCGATCGTGGATCGTCCGCGCACTCGTAAAAAATGACAAGAACCGTCAGGAGCTTTGCAAAGTAAGTGGCGCTAGTGAAAGATTCACAAAATGAAGTTACCCTCTTTGCCGGGCAAATAAACCGCGATCACTTATCAATTTTTGTCCCAAGTACCATTTTCCTTTCGTTTGCAGAATTAACAACACTGTTCACTCGTTCATTCGAAGTAAACAATTAACTTCCGACATCGAGATGTAACAATAGTAATCATTTTTTACATTTCACGTGAGTATCTATTTTTTTCATCTGTTCAACAAGAATTTTTAGTACTCGCACACATTTTGATAAAATGAAGAAAAAACTTTGCGAAATAAAGAAAGAAAAGATTATATCTTCTCGTATGATTTGTATACCATCGTCCTAATGACTAATTACCCTCTTCTCACAGACCTCGCAGAGTTTTGGCCCGACATAACGGCACTAAACAACGAGAATGAACTGCCATAAAAATCCAGCAAGCAACACTCTCAGACAAAACGTCCCAGTTTCACATTAAAATAATGATTATATTATTTTGCGCGCAATCATTAAACAAATATCGATCCGAAAGAAAAGAAACCATAAAAAATAATATTGATTGCAGAACATGATTTTTTTATTCGAGATACAACGTTTGCGACAATATTCAAGTATCTTAAAAAATACACTTTTATGTTTCTTCTTACGCACTGTTTTACCGACCGTGGCTGGGGAGCGGGATAAAGTGATTTCCGCACGCATTTTTATCGTCGATATATATATATCGCTTTTTTGTCATATCTTTAAGGTGTTTTTCCCTTCGCCTCAAATATTATAGTCCTTGTGTCATCCAACCGTGGAGATGGACTTGTTCTCATCTGGTGGAAACGGCACTCTAGGTTAGGTACAACAACAATAATAATAATAATCGTTAATATTTAATTACGAATTGACTAATAACCAATAGATCACTACGCGATTAATCAACTCGTTATTTCATCAATAGATAATTAATGAATTAATAACAGTAGTAGCAGCTTTGTGGTTGGAAAGATTTGCCTCTACCTATAATACCTAGTCGACTGTCTATCTTTCGTTTTTTCTCGCTTTCTCGCACCCCCGTATCGCTCATTCATTTTTCATCCTCAAGTTTCACCACCCTGCCCAGCGATCGCACAAATCACGAAGACGAATCTAGTATTTTGTTTTATCCTTCCGTTTCCGCTTTACTCACCTTTTCTATACAACTGCACAAATATTTACACGATTAGTAACGACGAATTCTAGTAAATTTCAGTCTCGAAACTCCTTAAATACGATTAGTGCTATTCTTGCGTGTGCATAATGGCACCACGTGACCGATCGTGAACTTTGCGAAGTAAGTGGCGCTAGTGAAAGATTTACAAAATGAAGTTACCCTCTTTGCCGGGCAAATAAACCGCGATCACTTATCACTTTTTGCCTCAAGTACCATTTCCCTTTCGTTTGCAGAATTAACAACACTGTTCACTCGTTCATTCGAAGTAAACAATTAATTTCCGACATCGAATTATAACAACAGTAATCTTTATTCAACGAAATATGTAACAGACTGTGGAGGAGGTGAGGCGAGACTTTATTTGGCACGGTTTAGAAGTCAAAACAGTGTACATGTTTCTCTCGTCTTGGGGTTGAATATGTATGCTCATTAAAATTTCATTTAAAAAGATATTTATGGAGTCTCTTCGTATATATACATACAGTGCCCAGGGTCCCCTGAAATCAAAAGTCAATACTCCTAGAGGAGGGATCGTCGAATAAAAAAAAGTCACTTTGAGATTTGTCCGTTTTGATTTTGCTTTCGGGGAAATCGCACAAAAAAAGAGCACTGGGTGAGCCCTTTCTTCCTTATTAAATGGAGGCGTTTTGCAATGATCCGCGCGTTCTGAACCGGTCTCTGGTATTAATTGACAGTGAATAAACATATTCGTTTAGTGATGCCGAATTGAAAAAATTCAAGGGTGAATCTGCTGACTTTGGACGCCGAGAGATCCTCTAGTCTTGAGATTCCACTCCAAGATCACCAGCTCGAACACACGTGGATGTTTGTCCTATGGGCATCGCTTGAGAATAAGGCTTATTTTTTCATTGCAATTGATACCAGTGAGAAACGTTTGTATTATTGCGCGAGGTTGAAATTTTAAGCAATTCCTCCGTAGCAGCGTAATTCTGTAAGTCGGTAGCGGCGTTTTTCCGTCGTTGATAACTAGTAACAGCCAAGCATATGGACCAACACAGCAGAAATGGAGCCTCGAAGCGGCTATACCTAGCTAACAATAACGAAAACTCTCGCGGCGAATTACAGAATCACACTGCTGACAAGGAACATCACTATAGCGGCTTTAAAGCTGGAAATCACCTCTCGAAGAAAGATGTTTCGAGGAGGGATTTTGCAGTCTCACCCACAAGCAGCCCAACGATCTCAACAAAACAAAAACAATTTTTTTTCTAATGTCAAGCAATGAAAAATCCTATATAGAAGTATTGAAAAAAAATTGAATTAAGGGGTGACCTTTCTTTGAGTACGTTTCACGCCTTTCTTTCTGTGAGTAAGTGAGAGAGGAGAATTTTGTTGCTCGTCGCGTTTTCTCAAAGGCAAGGCGAAAACCCCTTAACGTGTTTCTTTAATGCTTCGGACGATCCCCAATACGCCTGTGAGGTAGTGACATTTTATTTCGCGATATCCTGTATGTCTATATGTTTACAGGGTGGCCTGAAAAGTGACATACAAAAGAAATCCTAGATGCCTCGTATCAATAACTAGTCGAATCACAGCCATGTATATTCTACGATCTTTTTTAGTTTTCAAGAAAACAACATTTGAACATTTTTCTCTTCTGTATGTGTTACCGTTATGAAATGAACTGTTCAGCAATAAATAAATTACTAACCGAATACTATCGTAAATGCCTTAGATTTTTATCAAAAGTTAAAAAATAGGTTCCAATTGGCAAAGTTCAGATGATAAAAAAAATTCTTATACTAAATGACTCCTAATTGCTTTTAAAAACTTCTAACAGGAAAGTGCATACACAAAAGAGAAAAAAATAAAAACCTATGATACAGGAAAGCTAGAAAGAAAACTAATTAATGCTTGCTTCTCAAATACTAAAAAAGATCGTAGAACATACATGGGGGTGATTCGGATAGGTATTGATACGAGGCTTCTAGATTATCTTTTTGGGTATCAGTTTTCGGACAACCCAGGATATTTGCCCTCCTGTTTCAATTGTTAAGCAGTTGCAAAAAGAAAATCGTATTTGGCAGAATTGACGTAACATTACAAAAATAATCGAGACCAGATTTAGCGGGAAAACGTGCGAATTGGTATCGCATGCACATATACGAGCATGCTTGATGCATTTTTGTGAACGATAATATCGTATTTTTCTTCGTTGTACCTCCTCGTATTTCAATTATTCACTGAATCTGCTGACGTTACAACATCGGTCATGATTCAACCCTAGGACGTCAGGGGTTTCTCTTTCATTTTATTTTTCATCGAGCTCGACCGACTCCAATTTACGAATAGAATATTTTTACTCTGTATAATTACATATAAAGCTGCTGCTTGGGCGAGAAAGTAGAATGTTTAATTTAAAATGATTCTCCTTTATCATCGTCGTGTCGCATTTTTGTCCCACACACACACACGGGCGCGCAACATCGCGTTTATTTTTATCCGCACCAAGACAATTAATATCGATTGTTGGAACTTATTTAAGAAAGTTATATCACACGCACCCATACGTTTCAATTTTTCGACCACAAATATAAATCGGACGCCGTTTCGTTCTTCTTTTCTCTTTCAAGTCTTTTTATTCTTTTTTCCGAGTCTTTTGTTTTTATTTTCTCTTTCGAGTATTTTTCTTCTTTTTTGATGTTGAGTCTTATTTCGTTTTATTGCTAATTTCATCTCTCGTGGTCTTAAATTTTTTACCACGTCGCTGATAAGAATAATATTCACTCTAATTATTTCTCTTCGCTGCAACGAGAATTGAAAAAGACATTTTTATAACGCAGCTCTAAATAATACCAGTCGCTCGTGAATAAAATCGATTCCTATTGTTCGGGAACGTATGAAATATTGTGATTAATGTTCTTGCTGGTCCCAGCGATGAGAAAATTGAAGCTTTTTTATCGCAGCGGAGCGAACTGCGACTGGATCAACATTTGAACTTTCCACAGACATATTAGATTCTTCTTTTGTCATTTTCATATTGTTTTAGGAAAGATTTTTTTGGTAAGTGACTTAGAAAAACTTGCTTTCATTTTATTGAATATTGACAACTGGTTCCTGAAAGGGATACCCAAAAAAGAGTAGAAAAGATTTTCTAAAGCGGCCTTTTCAAAGTCATTTCTTTCACTGAACCCTTTCGTGGTAGAATGTTTCTATTTTCAGAATTACATCTTGTCTGATATAACAGATGCTTTTTTAAATGTAGACACAATAGACTAGAAGAGGACCAAGCATTTTTGCAAAATATTGTAAAATCTTCATCCAGTTATCGTTCCATGCAAACGATAATGCATCCAAGAAAATGCAACTATGCGTCATTCCTACAAAAAAATCAGAATTTTGAAATGTGCCTAATGTGTCAACTTGACAGTAAGGAGCGCTTTGGTATTTTGCTCAAACTAAGATCTCGCAAAATTCCACCACGGATATCTGATGTAGACGTCTGCTGCCATATTGGACTGAAAAAAAAATTCAAAAAGTCGCTTGCTCCTTTTTTGTCTTTATTGTGGGGAACCAATTGTATATTTTATACAAAGTTAATTAATTCTTTACATCGACTTTAAAATACCGAGTATCAGTTTTGTGGCCCAATATGGTAAACCCCTGGTCAACAAAATGTTTATAATCAATTTTGCGTTCGTTTAGGTTTCCATTTTACATGTAATGTCAAGTATCACCGAAGACTGCTTAACAAATAATTTAGATAATTAATTTTCCCAGAATCATGTGATTCTCGTAGACTGTCAAAAATGGATCGATTCAGTAGCTGCAAATGCATTTCCTTTGCAAATAGATGCACAATTTTCACCGTTATATCGTAGAAATTTATTTGTATTATTGTGAAAAAGTGGAATATTGTAACGACTGCGACTTCCATTTTTTTTTGTAATTTCCTTTTTGCAGCGTAGAAAATTCTAGTTTAGCCTGACCCACTCAATCCATAGCCTGACTCAATCAAATATACAATGAAATTTTACAATGTGAACATTTGTTTTGGAATATGCGTACCAAATACGCTAACACCGCATATTCCTAGTCATTCACATTATGAACATCAAATCCTAGAATAGTTGAATAATAAAATGGCAAAAAATTCTTCACCGGGGGAGAGAATAGATTTTTTCCAATCTCCAAATTTGCTTTCTCTAAAGGACTTTATTTTCTCCAAACTCTACGGGAAAAGATTCCCTTTCTTTCTCTACCAGTTCAATGCCCTAAACACACGACGAAACGACTAATTTTTACATTTCACGTGAGTATCTATTTTTTTTCATCTGTTCAACAAGAATTTTTAGTACTCGCACACATTTTGATAAAATAAAGAAAACACTTTGCGAAATAAAGATAGAAAAGATTATATCTTCTCGTATGATTTGTATACCATCGTCCTAATGACTAATTACCCTCTTCTCACAGACCTCGCAGAGTTTTGGCCCGACCTAACGGCACTAAACAACGAGAATGAACTGCCATAAAAATCCAGCGAGCAACACTCTCAGACAAAACGTCCCAGTTTCACATTAAAATAATGATTATATTATTTTGCGCGCAATCATTAAACAAATATCGATCCGAAAGAAAAGAAACCATAAAAAATAATATTGATTGCAGAACATGATTTTTTTTATTCGAGATACAACGTTTGCGACAATATTCAAGTATCTTAAAAAATACAGTTTTGTTTCTTCTTACGCACTGTTTTACCGACCGTGGCTGGGGAGCGGGATAAAGTGATTTCCGCACGCATTTTCATCGTCAATCTTTCGAAACTGGGGAACATTTATCGCAGTTTCAGTACAGATATATAGTTATAGGTCGGATCCTGCCGAGGAAGGTTAATCATTTCTTCAGTCGTTCATCTATATGCTGCAATGCGGTCCTTTGCGGGCGTGTATATATATATATATATATATATATATATATATATATATCGCTTTTTTGTCATATCTTTAAGGTGTTTTTCCCTTCGCCTCAAATATTATAGTCCTTGTGTCATCCAACCGTGGAGATGGACTTGTTCTCACCTGGTGGAAACGGCACTCTAGGTTAGGTACAACAACAATAATAATAATAATCGTTAATATTTAATTACGAATTGACCAATAACCAATAGATCACTACGCGATTAATCAATTCGTTATTTCATCAATAGATAATTAATGAATTAATAACAGTAGTAGCAGCTTTGTGGTTGGAAAGATTTGCCTCTACCTATAATACCTAGTCGACTGTCTGCCTTTCGTTTTTTCTCACTTTCTCGCACCCCCGTATCGCTCATTCATTTTTCATCCTCAAGTTTCACCACCCTGCCCGGCGATCGCACGAATCACGAAAACGAATTTAGTGTTTTGTTTTATCCTTCCGTTTCCGCTTTACTCACCTTTTCTATACAATTGCACAAATATTTACACGATTAGTAACGACGAATTCTATGCGGGCCGCGCCAGCTGGAGGACCGCAGCGATACTCCGGGGAATCCCATTCACGAGAATCGGCTGCTTAGTGATTTGTTTCTTTCTTTCAGGTTGGCACTCGTCCGCTTGGCACGCGGCTCATACACACGTTCGCGCGCTCGAACAATTGGCACAATACATTCATTGTCGTAAATAACCTCTCCTCGCGTAAAAATGCTCCAGCATCTTCGCAAGCTTATCCTCCTCTGAATACGATTTCCGCGCGGAAATATCCATGTTCCTCGCGGTTCTGACAAATACTCTGCGGGACTATACACACACACGCACAAAATAATTTGGTAAGTCTGAGGAGGAAAAAGCTTTGTGGCAGTAGCGCTTATGTTCGAGGGCTTTTATATCTTCTTCACTTCGAATAGGATGAATACAAATTTCTTTTCCCCCCCCCCCCTCGCTCCTCATCGCGACGTATCTACAGTTTGATTTAGTTCTTAGAAACTTTTTTCTTTCCCCTCATTCACGACTCAGTGACGAAATATCTCCAAGTCGGGTGATTCCCGACGAAGGTAAGAAAAAAAAGCGCAACGAACGTTTGACATTTTCAATTTTCTCAGTTTTTTCAAGCTATTATATCGATCGAAAAGCCTTGACTTGCTACAAATGTGGCTCGACGAAAAATCATTGTTGGATTTTCGTATGGATTACTGAAAACCGCGATCGTTCGTCTCATTTCGTCGATCGAGAACGAATAGCAAAGACTAAAAAAAATGAAACGAAGGCCGAATCGTTCTTCAGCGGCGCTTGAAAAACGTCTCGCAAGCTGGCGGCTTTGACCGACAAAGCATGCCGGGTGCGCTCGTGTATCAAATTATTTAAAATGTTTTGTTCTTTGACTCTTGATCTTGAAAGGTTCCTCCGACTCGTTGATACTTTCGTGCTTACTTATCATCGGGGCACGCGAATATATATCGATCATTGCCATTCTTCCATGCGCTCTTCGCTGTATCTTCAGAGAATTTGCGATTTTCCGCATTCTTCGCGACGCTCGTTTCTCCAGCAGGCCTTTGTTACTCGCCGTTATCGCACTCGAGATTGTCCGACGTCCCATGGAGCTTGCAATTCGTAAAAGATGCTTGGTAGCCGAGTTTGTCAGGGTCTGGTAGAGGATCGAGCTCGTTGAGAGTCTCGCGGTGGAGTTTTGCACCGGAACTCGGTTGTCACTGAACCCAAGAGGCGGGCACCCATTGGGGCTCTCGCTCCAATGAATTGATCTCGCCGAGGAGTTGATTGTAGGCTCGGTCCGTATCGTTGTTGAGTATTATCATGTCGAAAAGGTGGCCGTACTTGTCCTCCATCTCGCGCGCCTTCTCTATTATGTCCTTCAGTTCCTCCTCCTTAAAACTCTCGTTGTTCTTTATTCTCTTCTGTCGCAGCTTCTCCAGACTCGGCGGTGCAACGAAAACAACATAAGGCTTGAGATCCGAGCTTCGCAGTATCTTTAGACTCTGAGGGTGTAAATTTAGTACACATATCTTGCCCGAATTTACGACCGATCTTATCGCCTCAACCGATGTCCCGTAATACGCCTTCTCGTATTCGCCATGCTCCACGAACTTCCGACCGAGTATGTCCGACTCGAACTGCGAGCGTGATATGAAGTGGTAATCCTGGCCATCGACCTCGGAACCTTTCCTCGGCCTACTCGTGTCTGCAGACGAGAACCACACGATAGAATATATAATTAGGAGTTGTGGATCGAATATCACTCGATGACAGGATGAAATGCAAAATCAAGATAATTGGGAGAACTCGATGAGACAAAGAAATAACAAAAAGTCAGGAATATCGGTGTACAAACGAAAACTTACGAGGAATGGCAGCCGCAAACCGCTCACTGTCCTGCATCAGTCGTTGCCGGAGCTCATGCCTTCCAATATTTGGTGGTCCGATCAGAACTATCGGCCTCTTGTGATTCGCTCTTGGATAATACAGCGCCACTTCCTCGTACGTCAGAACTTCCTCGCTGTCGTAATCTGTCAAAGTGCGTGTGTTCTTTTCCTTATCTTTCAATTGATATCTCCACGGAAATTTCAATGTCGTGATTCTTTGCGAAACCGATTTAATGGAATTTGAGAAAAATTTCAAGCTGAAGTTTTATTGAATAAATTTATGTGAAAAAAGGAATTTCTTAAGAAGAAATCGAGAAAATATTTCGATTATCAAGCGTGGCGAAGCGATACAATTGTTGTTCTAAGAGTGTATGACATATTTCATTTGAGAACATGAAACATATGACAAGTTTTTCGAATTTGCCAAAAACGGATCGATCTAATTAACTAATAACGTTTAGCTAATTAGTTTATCTAATTATCTAGACATTTGTTTGTTGTCTTGATAAGAAATTTACAGACAACAAATAGTTGTTTAGATAAGAAAATCACAAACAATACATAGTTGTCTAGATGAGAAATGTACAGATTCACCTATCCACGGGAAACTCTAATAAAAAAGGCCAGAAATTGATATCTCGTTGAGCTAATCGCAAAACCGAGGGAACGTCGAACGATGACGTTAGCAATACAGATTTTGACACTCGAGCATGCTGTGAAAAAAAACACCGACAAAAATTCCGAAAATCATCGCGCAGGTAATCCCTGATAACTGTGACAAAACGTCTCATTATCCAATTATCCAGCCCGTGTAATTTCGTCTCAAATGGCCGATTACCTCGGTCGTGGGGTGCAAAAAGATCGGCTCGTTTTGATCCAACTTAAAGCTTCAATATATTTTTTTCCAAGATCGTCAGGTCGCCACTCATTTTCTTAATAATAAACCGGGGATCGAAACGAAAAATGTGTTTACCGTCTATTGTCGTGGTGGCGTAAAGTGGGTAACCCTCGTCGTTGAAGTTCAAGCCGAACTTCGTTCGCTTCTTCTTCTTCTTTGGATTCTTTCGCGTGCAGAGCAGCGTGCTCGACTTCTTCGAGCCACGCATTGTCGATTTACCACCGGCGATCGTCTGCTTCATGGATTCTCGTCTACAAAGAGAGAGTTGCGGAAAAACAAGAATTATTATTGTACATTCCGAAAAGCATGGAGATTTTTCGGCCAAAAAGTAAAATTTCGATATTTCAGGTGTCTTCGATTTTCAGAACGCAAGAATCTTGACTTTCGAAGAATTTGAAAACGTTTGTCCCTAAGATCTTTTTGGCAGAACCCAATGAGACCCCCGAGAACACAATTACAATGTCGTTATCATCAGGCTTGGTCTGGTTTTTTTTCCGCGTCATTATCAACAATACTCACTGATGCTGGAAAGCTCTGCTGGGAATGAGGCCGGCGAGGGTGTGATCCTCCTCGCCCTCTCGGTAGGCTTGCCACCAGTTTGAATCCTCCTGCGATATAACGTGCAAGACGTCGCCCTTTTGGAAACTAACGCCAAGCTCCCGACATGGTATGTAGGGATCTTCCTCAGGATCGTAGTCAAAGTGTGCTCGAACGTGTTGAATCTGATTCATTCGACATAATAACAATGAACGTAACGATGATAGCAATGACAATAGTAATTGCAAAAGGAAAAGGGATCACGAAAGCCCGCAAGGGAATACAAAGTAACAACGGAAATTGGACCTGGGTTGTGATGAATAAACGGACATGAAAACATACCTGATTATTGTCCTCTCGTCTGTTATTGGTGAGATTGTTGCGTTGATTGGTCGACGAAGCAGGCAAGACGAGGAAGGTCAGACCTCCCTGCATGCCGGCCAATATGTCGCAGACCTCGTTGACGCTCTTGCCCCTCATCTCGACCCCATTCACTTCAAGGACCTCGTCGCCCTCGTGGAAGAGACCGGACTTGTCAGCGGCCCCACCGCGAACGACGCGACCGATAATGACCGCGTCGCCCTCGTTCCTAACGGTAGCACCGAGGGGCTCGTTCGTCTTCTCGATCCTTATGACCTTGATGTTGTCGGTCGTTCTTGCGCAGCCGCGCAGGCTCGAGGACGGACTGGGCGATCGGCTAGGCGATGACGATGACCCGCTCGTCTTTCTCTGGACACCGTCGACGTACGATATTATCGAGTCGTGGGCCAGAAGAAGACCCTCGATCTCGTGGCTCGTCAACAGACCCGTCAACTCTTCGACCATTGCTCGCGTCTCGCCGCTGCCGATACTCGTCGTTTGCCATTCCTCCAACACCTCGACACACTACATTCGTTCCCAAATGAACGGAAATAAGTATTAGCATTTTTCTTTGCCGTTTTAGAGGGGCCAGGAAGACAGAAATTGATAAGTATCGGTAAATAGCGGTTATAATCGGTAACAAAGAGTATTGGGATCTTTGTCAGATGTGCATACGTCTGATAAAAACTCAACTCCGAAGTTTCGGCGAAGAACCGAAGGAATACAAACGTAGCAGAATTATGAGGACTTGACCGAGTCCTCCGATCGAGATCGATCAAGAAGAAATCCAAACGTAGGAGAATCGGCAAGAACCGGCAACCTCAAGAAATACAAAAGAAGGAGTATTAAGGGCATGTATCACGCCCTCTGACCGCTTCGAAATTTTGAATCCAAATTGCGACTAAACGGTACAAGTAATTGAGATAAAATTCATTGTGTACATGAGATATTGCTGCAGAAGAAGCCTGACGATCGACATTTTTTACTAATGTTGAAAAAAACTTTACAGATTGTAGTTTACATAGGATGAATTGTGAATTACGAACTGATGCACTGAATTGATGCACATTTCAAGATCGTTAGGTTCTCGACCATGCTAAAACCCATTCTGAGTGGTGTTTCAACTGATTTTATGGAAAAACGTCGGAGAAATTGGGATCTAGAGTTTTTTAAAACTTAACGACAGGTTACCGTTCATGACAATGAAAAATTCCATTTTTTTTACATAATTTGCATCCTTAAAGTGTATAGAACACGTGGATTTATTTGTTTCGATTGTTAAAAACAAACACTAACTACGATTTTTTATAACGTTATACTTTAAATGTGTTTTTGTGGAAACATTATTTTTCAACGCTCGGGGCACGCTGCAGCTTCAACTGATGAACCGATTCACATGAATCTCTGCGCCATTAAAAGGAAGTCCAATTTTCAGGGCCATCAGAAAGAGATTTTTATGAAAAATTGATTTAGAAATATTTTGTTCGGCCGTTGAAGCAAAAAAACTGGGCAAGAAAATTGTTTTTTTTTCAAACGGCGGTCGTTTTATTATCCGGGGGTTTTTCAAGAAAATAAAAAACGATAAGGCCCCCCATATTTAGTCTCGTATAATCATGTTTAACCCGTTTTTGTTTCAAATGAACTGGCAAAGCTGTGGAGCGCCCGCGCATGCCGCCATGTAGGATTTAAAAAATAAATAACATTGGAATTTACACTCCATTGGTATAAGAATAAATTAGGTTTAAACCCGTTTCCAAAAGTATTTATTTTATTGGGAGTACAAATAAAACGTCATATCGTAAGGTTGGACATCTGGAAAGACCATAACCTTGAAATATTAGCGATCTTGTATCAGCATCACATAATTTTTTCGTGCGAAAATGTCGAGTTTTGAGCCGAATAGCGTCATTTGCGAGAACGAAGTGTACGCAGACGCGGAATTGGAAGTATTATTGGAGAGAGATTCCTGCCAAACGCAAGAGTTCCCGCACATGACGCTTATTCGGCTCAAAACTCGACATTTGCGCACGAAAAAATTATGTGATGCTGATACAAAATCGCTAATATTTCAAGGTTACGGTCTTGCAACTTGACTCATACTACAGCAAACAGACTCAGGTCTGTAGTATAACTCATACTACAGCAAAGAGCAGGGGCTCATACTGTATAAGTAGCAGACGGTTGCTGGCAATCTAGCGGTAGTTTGCGGCGGCTCGGAGCCAAAAACTACGAGTTCTGCCGTAGCATTGAGACCGCGTCGAAAATTTCGCAGCGTGTGATAGATGGCCTTGAGGGGACATTCTACTTTCTCGGATTGCAAAAATCGATCTTCTTTATTGTCGTATTCCCCAAAGCGTATTCTTTCGAGGATATATCCTTAATATAAACTTTAAACGCGTTTTTCCCAAATCCACTTTTTTTACCTGGCGGACTCGATTAAAAAAACCATTCGATCAATCAATCTGAAATTTAAATATATTATTCTACACAGAGAAGAAAATATCAATATGTAGATTCGTATTAATTTTTTTTTTGCATCATCAAAACTCCAAAAAAATGTAATCTTTCCGAATCAAATTTTTGAAAATTCGCCATTTTTAAATCCTTGACGCAAAATCCTCGTGGTTCATGCGATCGCGCTTTATATGCGAATTAAGTTTTTTTTGTATATTTTTTTTACTGTTCATTCTGACGAACGCAATCAGGTCCGCCAACGAGCATGGAGTTTTTGGAGACGTTCTGGCGAGCGAGAAACATTCACATAAATAAACTCGAAAAAAATTAGAAACATTTTTTTTGTATAATTTAAGAATACTACGATATTGCGTGAAAATTCCAAACTTCTGCATGTTTATTTTATGTAAAAAATTCCTAAAAATTAGAAAGATATCTCCATGAGACAGTGAAATTTCGATTTTAGGGCTTACACCTAAGTGAAATTTTTGAAAATATTGATTTCTGGTTTTCGATAGATTCTCAAAAGATAACATTTCGAAAATATTATCTGAAAATTCGAAGTCGATCCGTTCAAAAGTAAGAGGATTATGGGCGTTTATACGTAGGTTCTGCGAACCGGTGAACTTTAAACGCGTTTTTTCTCAAATTGACTTCATCAAAATCGGTGACCACGATTTGTCAAAAATCACTGCACCAATCAACTTTGAATTTCACTAGTTTCTTTTACATACCAAAAAGCAGTGCTCGAACGAAGGATTTTTTTTTTCCTTGCCAAGTTTTTTTAGCTACAATAAAGGGTTTTTTTCATTCCGAAAGTCGATATTCTCACTTTGAACTGCGGCAATGTTTCAAAAATCAATGTTTTATTGAATCCTTCGTCTAAGCACACGCTAATTTCATGCAAAAACTAATGTGTTTGATTTTTTTATTTCGGATGTTTTGTCTCCGAGCAGCAGTGGTCACCGCGGGAAAGGTTTTTCAAACAACGGTCTGCATAAACCATTGTATCTATCGCATTTATAGATATATTCAAATACAAAAATTGTAAAAGATACTTAAAACCGTACTTTTCGATGTAAACAAAAATTAAAATCTGCACACGTTTTGCCCGAATAATCACGAAAATTCCCCTTTTTTCCGGCCACGAGCTAGGTGCAACCCGTTACGAAAGGCTTTTTCAACGTAACTCTCGTTCTTTAACCTTAATGTTGAACTGTTAGAGGACATATATACGTTTGAATAGATACTAAAACCCTTTAAAAAAAGGTATCGTTGTAAAATCGTTGGGAGTTTCGGCTGTTAGTCACCAAGCTAACGATCTGCCAACAATCAAATAACTTTTCATCTAATTGATCTTTCATTATAAAAATATAAAAATGTTCACGCCCTCAGCCAAGCTACGGTCGTCTCCTTTTGAAAGGAAATTAATTTTTTTGCCTTTCAAGTTTAACATTATGACGATACTCACGTCTCTGGCAAGATTCGAGGCATCGTCGTCGTGGTGTTTGAGCACTTTCCCAGTTCTGAGACGGGTCTTGAGAGCCTGATGAGTTGTCAGGGCGGTTGCGAACCTCCTTTGCACCAAAAGCGTTCTAACCGCCTCGAGTTCGGCCTCAACTCCGGGCCCTGAGATACCGAGAGCGCCGGAAAGATTCCGCAACTGTAGCTGCAGCCTCTCGAGGGTCGCTACGACCTCTCCATAAGCTGTAACGGGCAATGGAGTCGTTAAATAAGTTGAATTTGATTATTGTCGCAAACAATCGATATATTAGGTGTACAATAAGTTCTCGGCGTGACAATAAAAACAGCTGTATTGGATATTTGAACGAAAAAAAAGTTGCCTCCAAGTTTGGTTTCGTGTAATACCAACCGAGTAGACTATTTTTCCGGGCCAACAGGGTAACATAACCGCAAAATATAAATCGTGAGCACAGAGAGCAACACGAGTTGCAATAACGCGCATATTAGGCACTGTATGCTTTTCGCGTACGAATTGAAAAAAAGATTTCCGAGGCAAAGGAGATTATTTGGCAGCCATTGGAGGGAAATGCCGCGTTTGTCAGTATCGTGAAGAAGTGGTTTCAAAAGTTCCGGAGTGCGAATTTCAACCTCAAGCATGGCGATCGAGTAGGACAACCAAATAAATTTGAAGGCGAGCGTTTAGAGCAGTTGCTGGACGAAGATCATTGCCAAACGCAATCGAAACTTGCTACTACATTAGGAGTTACCCGACAAGACATTTTCAGTCGTTTAAAAAAGTTCGGCAAGGTTCAAAACGGCCTTACACAGGCAAAGGACCTAGGCCGGACATATTGCTACATGACAATGCCAGCAGACCACACACAACAAAAAGGTCCCAGAGACGCTGGAAACTCGTTGAGCTGGGCAGTTTTGCCGCACCTGACGTATTCACCAGACCCGTACTCCATCAGATTTTCACTTGTTCCGATCTCTCTTACATCATTTGGCTGGTAACTTCTTCAAATCGTTCGATGAAGTCAAGAATTCTATTACCGACTTTATCGACTCAAAACCACCATCTTTTTACTGCCAATAAATTCGCAATCTGCTTGACAGGTGGGGGAAATGCGTGGAAGCAAACGGAGATTGCTTTCCCGACTCAAATGTACCTTGATTTTAAGTAAATAAATCATTACTTTCACGAAAAAAGGCCGAGAACTTATTTGTACACCTAATGTATATATATATACACAGGGTGGCCCGTAAAATGACGTTCAAAAAAAAATCACCCCCATGTATGTTCTACGAACTTTTTCACTTTTCGAGTAAAAATAATTTCTTTCATTTCTTCGAGTTTTGTTGTAGCATAGGTTATTTTTATTCTTTTTTGGGTATGTAGTTTCTTCTTAGAAATTTTTAAAAGCAATTAGGGGTCATTTAGACGAGTATAAGTATTTTTTTTATCAACTGAACTTTACTGGCATCCTCTCGAAGCTTTTTTTCAAACTGTTGATCAAAACCGAAGGTTAGAGTTAAGTTGGTAATTTATTGATTGCTTAACAGTGCACTTCATAATTATAACACAAGTAACCCAATCGCTTGGAAAATACATACACAAAAGAGAAAATGCTTTTACTATAATACGGTCATATGCACGTATTTATATTACTGTCAAATGCACGTATCACTGTCATACGATCTTCACAATATGCATATGAGAATAAACAACCGGAGAGATACAAATGTTTTTTCTCCAGATCGACATAGTCTAATATTTTTGGGACAATGAATTTTCGCCCTTTGGAACCGAACATACGATTTCAGAACAAAATGAAATATTAACGTCTTCGAAATAGTCGTATATCAAGCCTTTCGGTGCTACAAAAAAGAAAGCTAATTCGAGAATTTCAAGTTTTTTTTTATTGACGTTTTACCAAGATTGATACCAACGTATGAGAAAAGATATATTATATATTTATTTCCGTGTTATTAATTTTTGGCACGTCAAGGGTATCCCAAAGTCTTGATACGTAATTAGTTTTGCATTAAACAATTGACTTCGTATCAGTTTGACACCTGCAGTGTAGAAAAAATTTGATCCGACTGGAAGTGTAGATCTTGATGAACCAATTTTGCCGCCGACCTTTTGATTTCAGATATCGGTGTTTAAAGTGTGTTTACAATCAATATTGATTTATGATTTAAATTAAAAAAAATGAATATGATTAATAAGATTGAAATTTATGTCAGTGCTTAAAAGTGTTGAAAATTAATCTTTATAGGGATTTTCGAGTGTGCAATTTCTGGTGACTCACCCCGTATGCACGCACCCGTTAATATAGATTTAATTATTCATTTAATACATTTTGGAAATTAATTACGTATATGATTGATTGTATTATACATAGATGTATAATTGATGAACTCACTTAAGACTTTTGGAGGTTCCTCGACCTCTCGAGGTGTCGTTTGTCCCGCCGGTGTACTATGTGATGAGCGCGGCGTACTCGTCACCTCATCCTGTGCGTACGCTGGATTTTCTTGTCCCGCAAGTGGTGTCGCACGACTCTCGAGTGCCTGCAACTTTCTCGAGGCACGCAGCGAACGATTGAGATATTCCTGCTTCTCGTCCTCCTCGTTTCGTTTTCGCAATTGTTCCTGCCCACGCGTGAACACAAAGGATATAGCATTGAATGCCTCATTCGATTGACACGAATAAAGATGATTCGATCGTCGTAAATAAAAGTATGTCTACGATTTTGTCCTTTTGTTTTTTACAAAGTTCCAAATTTGTTCTGCAAAAGTATTTACGTATGCAATAATTTTCCATAATTGCATCGTAATTTGAAGCCGATTAGAAAACAGGAAAAAAGAAACTCATTTGCGATTTTTTTATGTAAATCGAAATTACGAAAAAAAAGTATCAAGACGTCAAAAAAAGTTATACAAAAAGGCAAAATTCCTCGTTTTTTTTTAAAGCACCGTAATAAGAAATAAAAAATTACTAAAAAAATATCGAAATGTTTTAAACAATGAAGGGAAAAATGAGTTTTTTCAATTCTGTCGTTTCAAAACTCTACGGTTCAATCACGTCGACATAAATATCTCTACGTGGACGTGAAAAAAGAGCAGGAAAGTATTCAGCCCGTGACTTGCTATTTTTATTAGCCGTGCAAACACGAGTAATTAAACGAGTAGCGGGTTGATCGTGGGGAGTGAAAAGAAAATCGAGAGAAATTGCGACGTTATGGGCGTGATTGATAACAACAACAACGTTGTGGCGTGTCGGAAATTCGATCGACGCCCATATTACCGCATTCTACCGATAAAGCGATTGTCGATATTGGATTTAAATATATATATTTAAATAGACCATCCCTTTCCTCTTCTGGAGCCTTATGCGGTTAGCTTTTTCCCGTTATATCGCCGCGTTTGTTAATTTATATAAAATACTCGCACATTGCCGAGTAGCAAAATAAAATAATTTTAAACGATGCAAAACAAAAAGTCGAACGATTGTGCAACTTCGTAAAATTTTGCCAAAGGTAGTCGGCCCAGTGGCCGTCAGGGCCTAGTGATCGTCATGTTTACGCATTACCCCCATGGAAATTTATATACGCAAAAATATCCTGCAATTTTATTTTATTAATAATTCCAATGTATGTGAAATGTACGCCATATATTGAAAATATATGTTGCATATATGTGCCAAATTCTAATTTTCGTAACGTTTTCATTTATGAGATGTATATGCGTGGTATTACTGTATATCAATGTATCATATGTCAATGATATATGTAGCATTTACCCTGCATATATACCACATATATTTAGCATATATGTTGCATACACACTGCATACATACCACGTATATACTGCATAAATGGTACATATATGCCACATATATACAGATATGCTACGTATATCTGTATATAGTGTACTTTAACTGTAAGTTAAGTTTTTTTAAAGTTTAAGTTTTAAGTTTTATTAAGTTTAACTGTAGTAGTGTTTATACACAGCATATATTTCTTGTCAGGGATATGTATCAAAAATGTATGCGTCATATATGACGCATAAATGACACATATATGAGTCATATACGACGCATACATTTTTGATATATTTTTCTGACAAAAAAATAGATTGAAAATATATCCAAAATATATGCGTCGTATGTGCCTCATATATGCATCATTTATAGTGTTTGTACGTAGCATATATTTTTTGGTAGGAAAAATATATCGAAAATATATGGGTCATATATGCGTCATATATTTGGTGCATATATACTGAATATATACGTATTATTCTATTTTTCGTCATTATATATGCGACCGATATATATATATATATATGTAGCATATATTTTCTGCATATATTTCACATACATAAATTTCCATGGGGGTAAATAAGCATTTTAAGATAAAAATCAGTCCTTCGTGCAGATCTGTGGTATACTAGCTTCCAGGAGGTATTTACTATTTTGTATTACATTTTCACACCCGTAAGTATACGTATAAAAGAATAATCAAATTAAATATATTCCGCTACGACGTCTAGCTGTCATTTCGGCCGAATCCTTCATTAGGAGGTTAACGTGAACCATGTCACATCTCGGGTGATTTGAGAATGCCTGTGGACTTGCGTGAAGATAGTTTTCCTTCAAGTGATTAGCAAGGATTTTAGTTTTGCGTTCACCATAAAAAATTATAGTTTTATGTTAATTTCAACGAATTTTCATATATGACGATTACCGGTTCAGCAACATAAACACTCTCCCGATTAATCACCACGTCTGTCGATAACCGGGACAATGGTAGCAAAAAAAGAGTCTTACGAATCGAATATTAGTTTATAGAAAATCAGAAAAGAAATATTGGGTCCGTAATTAGCATTGTCTGAAGGATCCACGGACCAGTAATCGTCATACACATATTCGCGATAGTAAAAAGATATACATATAAATAAATGTTGTCGCAGACTGGGTCGTGACCGCGGGATAACTGGGTATGCCTTGAACACAGGTAAACAGCACTCGATCGAAATAATATTAAAAATTATTTTATGAAAAAATAGTTGTTTATAATGACTACAAATAAATAAAAATTATAATTCTGACGTAATAGGCAATAATTAGTTTTATTTTTTAAATTAATAAAGTTCCATGGAAGAGAAATTTATGTTTCAAACTCTTTATCAAATGTTTTAATAAAAATCATAAAGTTTGTGACAGAGTGCGTAAAAATTATTCTGCAGTTCTATATGCAGACGTAATCGAGTCAACAAAGTCCTACGAACCTTTGCATAATTAGTTAAGGCCTTATATACCTTTGAATGGTCGGAAAACAAGGCCTCTTGAGATTTTTTAAAAATAATAATAAAGCAATCAAAACGAGGTTTAGAGAGTTTATTAAACATATCTGTAGGTATCTCCAACGAGCGGACTTGTTGGAGTCGCACATGTGCACCCAGAAGAACTTTCTTTGCCCGTAATCTACATGACTTTTGCTACCGAAGTACACACGATTAGTATAAAATATTTATTTTTGAACATCTAGACCGATTTTTAAGAAAGTCACATTTTCGACTGAAACAACGGCCTTTGTTCGTTTCCAAAAACCGCAATTGTTAAACGATTATAAAAATCGTGTGTACATCGCTATAAAATGTATCTAAGAAGTTATAGTTGAAATTTGAAGTCAATCGGTCAAAAAATGGAGGACCTACGAGTCCGCCCGATTTTAAAAACATTTATTCATAACAAACGCGTTTAAAGTTTTAAAACCATTTTTCTACATGTCTTAAAAAAAATATCCACCTAAAATAACTTTTGCATATTATTTTCGATATGTTTATACATAGTTGAAGTCAATAAAAAAAAAAACAATTTTTGGTTTTAAGGCTTTCACGGCTTTTTATGTAATGAGAAGAGTATGTGGCTTCCGGATGGAGGCCGTGTTGAGGATCAGCGTTGTCCCTACCACAATCCGGAAGCCACATACTCTTCTCAAAACAATTTTTTTTGCAAAGTTATATAATTCCTCAAAGCAGTTTGAACGCATGTGACGATTAGTGGGACGTTCCCATGGCGATTACCAGACCAACTGTCATGGCGGCATGACGATGACTCGTACAATAGCATCTTATAGCCTTTACGTCATATTTTCTCGGAAACTGTACCAGGCACGGGAATTTCACAACGACCTTCTTCTGCGTAATAAAAAACTGATTAAGAACGACTTAAAATAACTTTTACTTACTTTCCTAGTTCAGCTATATAAATTTGCAAAGTCAAGCGATCTGATTAAGGTGACGATTACTGGGCCAGAAGTTTGTGCGTATAGACGAGCATGAGCTGAGGATAAATACTCGGCGGAAGCCCCCGGAATTCTCCAACCACGCATCGCATATGAGACTACTGAGGTTTCTCATACGTCTGCACACACACACACACACACACACACACACACACACACACACACACACACACACACACATACACACACACACACACACACACACACACACATATATAAGGGTGATTTTAAAAATCGACTTTTTTCAAATTCTCCTGTTCAGTAGGCGCAGTGAGGTAAAATTAAACGCCTGTTAAAATATGAGACCTCAATATTAATATTTAGAGGTTCCTCATGGCGATTTTCTATTTCCCATGCTAATAACATGGAGAAAGTTTTGCTTGTTATTTTTGGATTTTATCACTCGCCAGCAAGTAAACGTACACCTGCTCAAGACATTTAGTTTGTAGGGAATTGAACGCTCTATAAAAAGGTATCCGATCGTTTTATGATAAATCTTCTCTTTCAAAAGTTATTCAAGGTCAAAGTTGGATTTGCAGTCAATTTCAAGATTTTTCACTTTTCCGGCGAAACTATCAGACTCATCACAAAATTTCATAAGACCTTTTTTATAGATCATTTTATTTTCCCTAAAATCGTGTCATTAAATATTTTTTAAAAATGAACAGTTTAACAGCTAACGGCTTTACAAATTTATTTTTTCGCGAAAAGTTGCTATTTCCGTGAAATTCATTGTCATATTAACGAAAAATGTAAACAAAAAGACGCTGATTTCTATGAATCTACTTTTGATTGTTTATTTGGAGTACGAAAAACATATTAAGAATTCTTTTCTTATTTTTTGTATTTAAAATTAAAAAATCGATTCTTTTAGAGAAAATTATAAATAAAACGAAAGAAGTATTCATGTGTTTTACAATTTTAATCACCAGTAATTATTAAATAGTAACTTTATAAAAACAAGCGTCCTTTTAGATATATTTTTGGTTAATATAATAATTAATTTCACGGACATAGCAACTTTTCTCCGAAAATAGATTTGTAAAGCCCTTAACTACTAAACTATCAATTTTGTTAAATTATTTAATGACATGATTTTATAGAAGATAAAATGATCTACAAAAAAGGTCTTATGACATTTGGTGATGAGTCTGATATTTTCGCCGGAAAAGAGAAAAAATCTTGAAATTTACTGTAAATTTAAATTTGACCTCGAGTAACTTTTGAAAGCGTAGATTTATCATAAAACGACAAGGGACCTTCTTTACAGAGCGTTCCATTCCCTACAAAAATATATCTTGGGCAATGTTGTACATTTCCTTTTTGGCAAATGAAAAAAATTCAAAAGTAGCAAGCAAAATTTGTTTCCGTGTATTAGCATGGGAAATATAAAACCGCAATGAGGAACTTTTGAATATCAATATTAAGAGCTCATATTTCAACAGGCGTCTTATGGTTATCTTATATACAGGACTCTAACGCCGCCCTTTTCAATTGAACAATTACGAAAAAAAATATTTTTGTACGCTTCAAACTATGTATAATAAAGTTTTCCAATTCAATGTTGTACTGCTTTCATTGTACTCGGTAGAAAGATCTTTTTACGGAGAGCTGAATTGGTTCTTCAAATGTGAACGATGCAAAGAAATTTGATATGTGCGTACAAAATATTTTAATTTCTTTGTTAACAACTTTCTTTTTGTTCCCAAATGCTCATTCGCGAGCCCTTGAGCTTCTCCCGTCCTTTTTACTTTTACCGCACACTCGTTACTTCCCCCTTTCCAATTTTTCACGGGGTTTGACATTAGCAGCGACAAATAAATTTTTCATCCAATACGAAATTACTCGAAAGTGCTCAAAAGTGATCGCTTATCACTGGAAGAAAAACTTGGCATTTGCAGAGCGCCGCTGGGGGGAACAGCTCGAGGGTAGCTCATGGAAAGAGTCTCGACGCATCCCCTTGAAACTATCCCGACGCGTCCTCGACGTAGTCATCGTCCCCGCTTCCGTCTCCCGATCTCACACGTATCAAAGTGCGATTGTGTCCCGTGACGGCTCAGTTTTCCATGCTTGGCATCTTAGTGACTTTCACACGTTATCTTGATGTAGTCCGTATAGACATCTCGGACACACGATCCATAAAGAACAGATCCTTCTCATGAGTGAGTCAGGCTCGTAAAGATCTCCGCTAAACGCGCAACTACCCTCTCTACACTCGAAAAAAGTCTCACGTAATTTTATCCCGCACACACAGACACCCATATATATGTAGAATAGTAGGTTGTTTCACAGGATTCTTCAAATTCCTCGACTCTCGATATCTCGAGGGTGCTCAGAACTTTTTAAAACGTTTTGAAAATTCATCACCGGGGTACTCTATATACACGTCCCTTTTAAAAACCACACGAACGCTTTTTTCCTCATGTCGGATGCTTTAACATCGACGAGGCTGTGAAGTTTCTTCTTGGATGATTTTGGGGGCAAATTTTTACTTTTCTCGGAATAATTGACGTTTTGAATTTCATGCAAATGTGAGAAAATATTAAAAAATTGCTGAACGACGATTCAAAGGGAAAGAAAGAAAAATGGGTGGAATATGTATTTATGCATGTATTTGTAGAAAAAAAATGTATATAGTGTCGTTTGGGGTATGCCTTTCGTGAAGGGCCGTATTTTGTGAGGGCATAAGCAGGGCCTTTCTGAATTATCGGTAAATTACAGTAGCGCTTAATGAAAAATAAGTTACAATCAATTATTATACCCAACAATAAACTGGAATGAAAAATTTTGCGCAAAGTTAGTAGGTTTAGACATTTTTACATTTTCTCTGAAAAATCGCGGCTACGAAAATTCTTCTAGTCACATTTTTTTAAGTTTTGTGATTAATATATTTTTTTGTAACATTCGATGGCTCGCTGTTTTATTGTCGTTTCGGAATCTTGCGATTTTTTACATGCGTAGAGCAGTTAATTTCAGGCATCTAGAACTATTTAGTGTATAAATGACTAGATAGAAATGTAACGAGCATTTCATTTCCATGCCGTTGAAATTAAATAATTATTGGCGTTGCAATTTTTTGTTAAAAGTTCGGTACTTGGCTTGAAATTATACTAGTATACTGGGATGCATTTTTATTTCGTTGTAGACAAAAATTAGTTAATTGTCAAATATTCGGGTTCGTGAAAGAAATACCTTAAAATAAAATAAAACACGAAAATTTCCCGATTTGTAAATCTATTTTCGAGTGTCCGTATGCCCGTGAACCATTTTAGAAAATTTAAGCTTTGTAGCTTTCGAATTATTAGGTGAATAATTTTTTCGAATCGATAAAAGAAGAAATTTTAAGTGATTTTTTATCTTCCGAACTTTTTTAAATTTATGTACGATCATTGGTTCACTGCTTATGGGCTTTCGAAACTGAGAATGTGATTTTTTTCCTTTAAGGCTGTTGGAGCGTTAGTCATAATATGAGATTAAATTTGAAAAAAGAATATTATTGTCTAGACTATAGTGAGTCTTTACGAATTAAAAAAAAATTCTCCATAAAACACCAGAGGTAAAAAATAGTTTAATGTGTGTAATTTTACGTGTGGTTAGATGGGTAAGACCGCCCGCGCTATGGATGATGTCATTTTTTAGCTATTCAGCACAAAGATAAACCATTTCTAACAACGGATTAACACAAACTAAACCTTTGTAAACATTTCGAAAAAAAACCCGTCTTGCCCATTGTAAACCATATATATTCAATATTGAACCATCAAGGTATGATGAAAGGTTACGAACCTTGGCTGGCGAATAAAAAGCATTGCTGCCAACCTCAATGTCCGCGAAGTTGCCGTATTTCGGCAGTATTAAATATTAATTAATGGTAATAATAAATAATCTCGTGACATCATTATAAATAGGCATAGTTATCAATGACCCATAATTTTGTCCTGAGCTGTATAAAACATTCACTGACGCAGTTTTTTATAATGATAATCGATAATGTTGTCCTTTTTTAGGTTGGCAGTAACAAAAAAGTTTTTCTTATTTACGTAATAAAAATATAAAAATGCATAATTTTGCGCTTTAATTATATATTTGAAAAATTAGCATGTACAGAATAAATATATACCTCATATGCAGTTTTTGGAGGTTCATTGAAAAAAAATACATAATCCGTCATTTAACTGAACTGGATCGCTCCAACCTCCTTAAACGCGAGCAACTCAGTTGAAAATTAACTTTCAGCCGATTAAAAAAATCAAATTCAAGGGACATTTGAGCTGTGGAAGTCACACGATTGGCTTTGGATAGATTTTTTTAGCCTATTGAGGCCTCTAAAATTGATAATGACTTTTCTCGGCCACTTATCCTTTGAAAAATATTGTTATCCTCGAAAAATCGTTTCATTTATACGGCGCTTTATGGAGATGACACGGTGGCCACATTTCTATCTAACAATGTATACACTAAATATAACTCCAGATGCCTGATATCAGGCCATGCACAACGCTGCTTAAGGAGTTTCGGGACAATTGACAATATGTTGACATTCGATTCAAATTTATACAGTAAATTCTGTGTCATATACTGAATGTACCCTTCAAATTCTCAATCGATCGTCTTCACCGTTTCTATAAAATTAACAATTGAAGAAACACTTTTTAGCATAGAGAGATGCCGAATTGTCATATTGTACTGAGTGATTTGACAGTTTTTCATGACATTTTAAACATTTTCTCACACTATTTCGTGCGTAAAACAGCTATTCAGCGATAAGCCCAGGCATCGCCCTACGTTAAAAATTGTTTCTTCAATTGTAAATTTTATAGAAACGGTATAGACGATCGATTAAAATTGTGGAGGGTCCATTCAGTATGTGACAAAGAATTTATTGTATAAATTTGAATCAAATGGTAATACTTCGTCTATTAGCCTAAAACTCCTTGACTCTAAGTACCGCCGGAGCCGAACTCCGTACACCCATCCGCCAGTGTCAGTTATGGACATACACGTATACATAATTGAAGAATGTTGCCACAGTTGCGTAATAAGCAATTGACCAATCCATGTGCAGTTGAAAGAGCACGTTTATAGACAAGTATATGTGTGTACATAGGATAATTGTTTATTTCGCAACCGCGAATGATTTTATATATGCGGCACAATCAACAATGTGTACACGCGTATACGTAGCTGATAATGGTACGTGATGTACACGGGCGACGTCGAATTGTAGCAACGATGAACGAATCATTGATGTGTACATCACCGGTTGTGCATTGTGTAATGCGGAAGTAAGACTCGACATGGTCCGCCGAGCACTTCCCTTTTTCCGTTTCCTCTGAAACCCCCTCTGTCCCCGAACGTCCCCCTCCCAACCCCTCGTTGACCGGTATTTCATTTCCGTACGTTACATATAGGACATTCCAGATGGATCGAAAAGATATTCGTCCGAGGATCAACGAGTTTTGGATCTGTCAACAATGCACTTCGTTTCTTGGCTGTTTGGGGTAGCCCCTGTACCTATAATTATGAGCCCCCGTAATAATTGGTACCCGAAGCGACGGTGCTGCGATTCTATCCGAACAAAAGATATTGAAGTTTGTATCGTTGGAACGCAACGAAAAACATTCGTTTTTAACTTCTCAGATTTGTTTTGGCATATCTTAGCGACAATAATCCCTCAACAATTTTTTCAATTTCTCGTTTAAAAACGTATGATCCAAATCTGCAAAAAATGATTTTATAGAGTGATGAAAATAATGAAATCAAAATATAAGGAAGAACTTTCGTTGCATTCCAACGATGTAAACTTCAACACCATCGGAATTAATTGCTCACTGCATTATCTGATGTATGTAATTTTTTTTCAAATAGGGAACATTTTTTCTGTAAAAATTAATGAATTTTCCAATGACAGTTGTACGTAATTTTGGATAGTATTCGGAATTCCGCTCTGTCAAGGTCGAAACCGTCAGCTATGATTACGTGAATTTTGAAAAGGTGAACCTCAAGTCAATGCTGTCAAGTGTTTTTTCACCCAATATTATTCTGTTATACCGGTGATGATTCTGTAGAACGGTATGCCATTGAGTGGAACTTTGTCAACTGTAATTCTGCCACCGGAAATTCCGCACAATGTTATTCCATCGGGTGCAACACTGTCAAGCTACCAGCCTGTTAGCTGTTATTCCATCCACTGCCGTTCTCAAATTATCATTGAACAAAGCGTCATGCTGTCAAATGTTGTCTGACGAAAACCCCATTCTATCAATTGCCATTCTATCTACCGGCATATTGTCTACTACCTCCTGCGAGCAGTTTTTCTGCAAACTGTCATTCAGTCTACTATTTGAACTAATGCCATTCTGTCAACTGTCATTATGTTAATTTTCACGCATCTTAATACAGTAAACTATCAAGGGTTGTCATGTGAGTTGCTATTCTGTCAGCTGCCATTGTGTCAATCATCATTCTGCCCAATGTCTTTCTGTCAACCATCATTCTTTGTGCTGTTATTCTTTCAGCTGTCATTCTGTCAGTCATTATCCTGCCAACTGCCAACAGACGTCATTCTGTCAACCATCATTCTGTAAACTGTTAGTCTTTCTGCTGCCATTCTGTCAAGTGCCATTTTGTCAACTGTTATTCTGTGAAGTATCCGTGCACTGTCCTCCGCGAAATTTCCCTTCGTAAACTGTCATTCTGGCGATTGTTATCTGAGCAACTTACATTCTGTCAACTATCGTGCTGCCAACGAACATTGAGCAACTTTTTACTTCACCAACGGCATTTATGTTGAAATATGCATTACGTGAACTATAATTCCGTAAATTTTCATTTCGTAAACTTTGGTTGTTCCGACAAAAACGCGGCACCTATCAATACCGCAATTGATAAGTCATCGCGCGGCATGTAACGAACAACGATCGACTCACCTCGTACTTTCTGATCCAGTGAACGTGCTTTTGAGCGTCTGGGGTATTTGCATTGTCGGTCTGTTCGATGTTGTTGTTTCTTGTCGACAGTATGACATTGTCCTTGGGTGGTCTCGCCGGTGCTCTCTTCTGATCTCTAGGTGGTATCGCGGGCTTGACACCGTTGACTCCCGACTAAAAAGACAAATTCATATCGAACATTCGCATTAGCGATCGCTCGCCCACCTGACCCGAGCTGAGACGACAAACCAAACGAGAGAAAAAGAGAAACCATCGATCCAGCTCGATCCACTCGAGACCAGCGAGCACGCTCTTTAATTAACTGGAAAATCAATGTGAATCACCATTAACGATCCTTCGTCTGAAATCCATCGTCGTTGCAAGGCGAAATGATACCCATATGAGTTCATCATCTCAACCAAAAGCAACAAAGTTCTTCCTCTGGTCATCACACGTTTTTTTTTTTTCAGAAAAATTCTCTAAACCTTTCATGGATGACTTTACCCGACGGAGTTGAGTGTCATTTCGCCCTTACTGATTGACTGTTTACGTTTTTCTTTCCCTCGTGTTTTTTAGTGTGCCGAAGTAAAATTACTCTTTTTGAAAAAATGAAACTTTGACAAAAGTATTAATAGAATACTTGAACTATGTTTTTCCTCCCAAGTGAATATGCAATTGTTTCCTTGAAAAAATCGTTCCCTACATCGAGAAAAATGGACTGAACAACTTGGCAAAATATTGAATCCTCTGTAATTGAATTTGTGAAACAACTGCAAGAATTGCTATCGAAAGTATGTCAAATTGAGATCAATATCATTCTAGCCAAGTTCTGTTTGATAAGCTTACATTTTAATCGAGAAAAATTAATATTTCGTTTCGTTTACACCGGTTGGTTGTTTCAATGAATTTTCCTCGGCCTGCATTGAGCGGTCGAATCGTCTCGGTTCTCTCCTGTCGGGCATCGTAATTAAGCCCACTTTTCATTCACGTCAAGTACACTCGAAATTAATAAACGTAAACAGGATTTGCGTCTCTCGTTATTATCTCAACGACCAGGAAATGAGACTCTCGAATCAATTTACCATAATTCGCAGCAATTTCAACCAACCTTTAATTTTCCCAATTTTTAAAAAATCGATCGAACGCTTCTATTTTCTATCATGTATCGAATTTTTCTGTCACAAACTGTGCGGTTAAAGTTGCATGGGAAATTTTGCTTCATCTTTGCTTTTTTTCTCTCCGCGATTGGCCGGAACTTACCAAACTAATTCCAACACTTGTCATTCTTACCGGAATCAGCGTAGAGGAGAAAATAATTGTATGGCAAAAAACAACCTACGTAAATAGAGATCGTCACGCGTAGAGTATAGAGAAAGAAGGTTTGCGAGATGAAAGGATTTGTCGAAGATACTTAAGGGCCGCTCTTCCAAAGAATTTCAGCCTGTAAAGATCGTTTTTTTTTTTCAAATTCCCAAGACCACGCGCTATCCCAGCTGCATTCATGCTCTTACTAATTAAAAGTTCTCATTGATGAGTAGATCATGCCTCGTGTACAGATTTCAGGTATAGATTGGGGATGAGAGTTTTTCCAGTCATGCAAGAGGTCATAAAGTCCCCTGAATAGATGCGATTATCAGTATACTGTTGTTCGGAATAACGGGAAGCCACTTAAGTAAATCAATGGAAAACAAATGTACATACATATAGTCACATAGCGATAATAATATGGGGCTCTTCGTCGTAAGTTCATGTATTTAAATAAAAATGAGGATTTATTAGAGATTTGTTTATTCCGATGAATAATTTGATTATGAGAGGATTCCTGCAACAAGTGTATATAAATTTTTCTATTGAAGTTTTCCTGTCAATTTTTCTACCCCTCTATAAGCATCGCCGGATGTGTTACGATTTTTTTCCGTACGATTACTATTTTCCAAAGCATGCATTTTTAAGAGGAAAAATCGGATTCCTTTGATTTTTTATTCGAACGCAGAAGAAATTTGACAATCGTATCCGAGGTAAAAACTAATTGCGAATTTAATTCTGTTGGTTCGAAACTTAAGGCCTTATATATATTTGAAAAAGAATGTATTGGTTTTTGCCCATTCGCTTAAATGATGTCTAAACATCCCAAGAATCATATGGCCCGGAGAAGAATGGTTTTAAACTTTAAACGCCTTTTTCCTAAAATTTCAACTGTACCTTCTTGGTTAGATTTTCTAGTGTTGTACACGCGATTTGTACGATCAATTAACAATTACGATTTTTATAAACAAATTGAGGCCGTTTTTAGTCGAATTTCCGACTTTTTTCACAACAGTGCCAAATTTGCACAAATGCATATTTCGTAATAATGGTGCATACTTCGTTAGCAAAACTTGTGTAGATGACGAAAAAAAATTGTTTTAGGCGCTCATGTGCGTCGCCAGTCGCTCCGCCCGTGGAGGGCCTAAACAGAAGGCCCTCTCTTTCTACCAGCCAATGGGCCACCAATTAATATTTTGTTGACAAATAAAAAAATTATTTGAGTACCTACAGACATGTAAAGTAAACCCTGCAAAGCTCGTTTTGATTGCTTTATCAGTATTCAAAAGAAAAAATTACCAAAAAAGCCTTGTTTTCCGACCATCCAAAGGAATATAAGGCCTTAATTATGTAATTGATACGCGCTCTGTATTGATTGTAATTTTGACTTGTTAAAAACATTATTTTGTAATTTTATCTCAATACAATGCGGCTGGATCTTAGAATTAAAAAACTCGCCCTTACTGAATTCTGTTGACGGTGGTTCGATTATTTTTGGATGAATCGTAAACGGCTCCGAAACATTAAATAAGTCTATTTTAAAAAATGTTTACGTGTAAGATTAGAATGTTTTATAATTTCGATGAAAAGTTGCCAATACAGAGACATATAATTGCTTCGATCATTTAAATATTAATTGACTGCCTCGACGCGAATCGCCCCATACGCCATACTTTTTCGTTGTTGTGCTTAACGTGGCCTCTCCGATTACTTTCAACGTTCAAAAGAATGAATCAACTCCACAGGGTGCAGAATATCGCGTGAAAAAAAACCAGCCCCCTTTCACTCGTTCGTTCGAAACTTTTTTCCCGTTCTCGATATGCTTTTTCCTCTCTTTTCCATATCCATTTACCTGAGCCGTAGTTTCACGATACTCTTTGGTGTCCTGGTGGTTAGTGCGATCGTCAGTTCCGTCATCGATGCGATTCCCTCTCAATTTCGTCTTTCCCCGGGCCCGAAATGTCTCGCGAACATTAATTTTCGCGTTAAAGTCGCGTTTGCCGAAATCCCGAGCGAGCCGATCATTACCAATTTCCATGACGAGATAATTCTCGGACATGCAACGCCGAGGTGTTGGCCGAACGAAACGGTCGTGATTAAAATCGCGCCGAAGATTCGACTCGCTCGAGAATTTTTCAACATTTCTCAACTGTCCGTCATAGCTATCGTTAAATTTGCAAAAAAGTTCTTCGTCACCGATTTTCCCAGTTTTGCAACGATACTCCAACGAGAGCAGGGAATTTTTCGCGTTCTCCAAACACGCTGCTACATCGCGAACATTCTTCCCGTCGATGGGCGAAAAGACAATTTTTTTCTCGGCCGACGCGAAACACGAAAGATCGGGATGGGGCTTACCGATGGGCGCGTACGCGTCGTCGCCGATCAACGAGTAACGAACAATGACAGGTGTCGAGTCGCGCCTCACGACGAACTCGAGGAGGGAGTTTCTCGAGTTCTCGTCGGTCTCGCGCTCCAACAGATTCAATACCGATCCTCGTCGGGGTATCCGATCGTCTACATAATCGTTAGTACGGTATAACGGCGATTGATCGGGCCGACAACGGTAACGTTTTGGGTTAACGATCTTGTGGATGGCAGTCCTCTGTCCGTTCGTGGTTAAGTTCGTCGTTGATAAATCAGAACAAGCGTTAGTCGTGAAATTACATGTAAAAGCTTCGGGGTCGTTAGCGTGATGGCGTGCCGACGAATTGTTCGTTTTATCGTCAACCAAAGCAGCGTGTAAAAGCGTTTTTGTGGTGCGTCGTCCGATCGCACCGAGTCTCGCCCGGTAACGGAGCACTTGACTCTTAACCCTCGATCTTACCTTCTCACGAGGTTCGTCATCGCGATTCCCTCCCAAATCGCTAACAACGCTCCTAACATCGTCCACTCTGACGAGCTGTTCCACTTGTAAGTTTGGCTCAACCTCGTTAACCAGTAAATCCCGAGAATTCGTTTGAGCCGCCGATAGAGATCGATCGTCGACGCTCGTGCCGTGTGATTTGGGATCGGTAGGGTCGATCGGCGATGCCGAGAGTCTGCCATAATCGGGACAAAAGCTCGTCGTTTTCTTGGACCTGTCGTCCAACGGGCGTTTTTCTCTCCTAGCGATCGAAGCCAAGGAGTTGCGCTCGATTGTTTCGGTCTTGTTGGGGGGTGGATAGACCGGATGACACTTGGTGATCGGAACGAAGTCGGCCGGGCAATCGACCGCTACCTCCCGATAGGCGCGGTTATTTACCACCAGGAATGAGCGATCTTTACCGAATGACTGCCGATCGCGGTAATCGCCGATGGACGCGTCGCTCCTGAGTGTCGAGTAGCCACTCGACGAGTGCATCTGTTGTTGTCCTTTCTTTCTCCTATTGCTGCACATTATCGTCAGATTGTTGAGTTGACCAGCTAGAAGATCGTCGGTCGAGCCAGCCCCAAGCAGACCATCAGAGTCGATCTCCCCGTCGGAATCACCCCGCGACTTGACCTTCTTGCTCTTCTTGCTTCTCGTTGATTCGCTCGACAGGACGATTTCCGGTTTGGTCAGGCGCCGATTCGAGATTTGCTCCTTTGTCGCGCGGGTCTTGTTGGCATTGGTCGGGGCTTTACGTCCGTTTGTCAGATGAGCCTCGTCGATGAGTCTCGTCAGGTCGTTAACCTCGTCCGATCTCATCAGCAGGCCCTGATGAAGATCGTGGAGCTCGGTAGACAAGCCGTAAGCCGGATTGTCGAATGAGGTTGTTTCCCGGCCTCGAGCGAACAGGGGAGCGATCTTGATGTCGGCCACGAGGGAACGGCATGGCGATCCAAGATCGATCCTTCTCGCGTCGTAGAGCGGGGATTCTTTGCCGGTGATCGAGAGACTGGCGTCCAGGGGTGCGGTACTGTCCGATCTCCCGGAAGAGCTTCTCGGGCTCGCTGAATCGTCGCTGCAGGTCTTCAGCATAGTGGGATAGTCCTCTTTCGCGAACGGATAATCCTCGTCGGGATCCACGCTCGTCTCCTTTGACAACAAAATGGCGGACGGGCTGACACCGTTTCGCCCGATAATGGCGGCCTTGCCGGACGACGCGTCGCACTTGTCCGTGATCACTACGAAGGGACGAATCACGTCGTCAAGATTCATCGTCATGTCGAGCTTTCGTTCTTTGTCAGCGTGCGTCACCTTCGAATGGTTATTCTCGTCGGCCATTTTGCTCGGTATCTCGTCCGCTATTTCACGTGCGAATGATCCCTCAAGGTCGCTGTCGTTTATCACATTGATCTCGATTATGCGCGGAACCGCGTCGATGTTATTGTCGACGGTGTCGTTCGCATTGTCGTCTTTGACGTCGATCACGGTTATGGCAAGATGACGATTGTCGATCTCGTCGATCGTATCCTCGCAACCGATCGCGCTTTCGTCGATGCTCTTGTTTTTCGCTGGCGATAGATTCTGATGACGGTTTCCGTGATGATGACGATGATTGTTGTGATGCGGATGGTGATGATGATGACGATGCTGCTGCTGCTGCTGTTGCTGTTGCTGTTGCTGTTGCGGATGCTGATAATGATGGTGGTGAAGATGATGATGGTTGTGATGATGGGTGTTATTGGGAATATCGTGATCGCTAGCGCTACGTGTACCAACGGAGTTATCGTCGTCGTTATCGTCACTATTAACCTGACGATACTTTCGCGAGGAGGACGTCGAGGACGTAAACGTTGTTTCGCTACGGTTCAACATCAACGACATTACCTGCTTGTTTGCGTATGCCTGCTGTAGTAGACTGTCGGGCACGTCGACAGGTAGCTCCCGATTGTGACCCGGGGACGAGCCCGGTGCCCACATCTCATTTGGCCCACTGGTAATATCGACTCTCGCCTCGCGAGAATCACCTCCCTTGACGATCTCTCTCGAGACACCGTTATTGTTCTCCTGCAGCTGCGACGGCTGCAGGTGAATGTCGCCAACGCCACTACCGCTTCGTCTTCGTGACCTGCAATTCCAAAGAAACCATCATTGTCACCTTTACCCCCAAATATCACCTTGTCTACTTTCTTTTTTTTTACTTCCAAGCCAATACCGGCGCAGATACGAAGATTTTGACACGAGGCTCAAAAAGGTTTTTACCTCGAAGAGAATTTTGGAAACTTGGCGTAGGAAAACTAATCGTATGATCTGGTTTATTTTTGGAACATCGTTGGTAGGCATATTAACTAAAAGTCATGTGAAATTTAATGAAAAAATATCAATATGTTAATATAACAAACATTTGATCGAAAAATTACAGGGTGAATATGTTAAAATGGCAATGAGTATATATGACAGTACGCCTAGCTACATGTGGAGAATGGAGGCTGAAATAAGGGGCATAGAAATAGAACTATGAAAAAGAGCAGAACACTACCTATTTGATATAATGAAAATTCCGACAGATAAGATGGCCAAAAAGTGTTTGAAAGAAGGAGCCAGAGCGAGAGCAATATGGCAAAGGTAAACGAAGATATATGAGGGTGTAAGAAGAATAATCGAAAGAGCTATACGAATAAAAACTGACTAGAAAAGACAAGAAGACTGGAGCAAAATTGAGAATTTGACGTATTGTAGGGAGTATACAAATCGAAAACAACATACAGGAATGGAAGAGTATTGGGAAAAAACGGCATAGAGGGAAGAACTGAAGAAACATGGGCCAGATTAAGATGCGGAAATATAGGAAAAGGAGGTAAAAAGAGATACCCAGTTACCCTATGCCGGTGTTGCAGGAAGAAAGTATAAAGTTTGGAAAACATACTTGAATGCGAGGGAAGTAAAAAAAATTGACAAGGAAGTGATAGATGGTTTGGAAAAGTGGCGAAGAGTCTACACATCTTCCAGGACATTTTAATATAATTTTTTTAACGTCTCTGCTACGGCGATCGCTTCGCTTATTGTAGCTTCCATGTACGGGGTATTTCCCCTTATTACATTCCCCACCATTTTCTCCACTCCACATCCCCAATCGATCCCCACCTTGCGGCCTTTCATTTTAATATATTCTGATGTAATATTAATTGTACCAAGGAAATTTTATTATATTTTGTTGTAATATCAGTTGTACCTAGAACATTTTACTATATTATGTTGTTATATTGGTTGAATTTAAGACATTTTAAAACATTTTGATGTGATATTAATTCTACCTAAGATTTCAATATATTTTGTTTTGACACAAGCTGTATCAAGGAAGTTTCATTATATTTCGTTTGTGGGTTTTTGGGAGCCACTGAAAGGAAATATCAATGAAGAAATGAAAGGAAATCCGATCAAAGAATTGTGCGAGTATGTGCGAACCTTCGAATGCATAGTAAGAAAGGAAGCATAAAAGAGGAAAGTACGAAAGACAAATGATAACAAAAAAAGAAGGAATCGTGTAAAGGGGTATGAATGTACGGAGGGGGACACTGTGTAAAAACCCGAAAGGCGATACTTGGAAAAAAGAAATATACTATACTATACTATAAAAAACATTAAAAATATAAATATAATAATTATTTACAAGACTTTCGTATTACTGTTGTTAATATTTGGTTAACGAATGATTTTATTTAAATCGCCAGGCAGACAATAGCATATAGAATATAATTAATTAATACATTTTATTTTGCTCTTTTCCTTTCAGACAATTCAATGTGACAACTTATCTAATGATTTATTTTTTGTTTATAAATCCTCCAGATATTTTTGCTAGTATGCTAAAGATATACCGAAGAACTTGTCTTGCGAATAATTTTCAAATTTCCATCGATTTTTGCGATGGCGCCGTGATTACAACCTAACAAAGCCCAAAATAAACTATTTTCGAAGGTGCTTGAGTTTTGTGCCCAAGGCCGAGTCTTCCAATTCGACGATCGATACAGCACCGGCCAAGGGCTCTTTCTTATCGTAGAAAAACGAAGCACCTCCGGAAATAATTGGATCCAGAGGGCCCGGAGTAGGAAATAAAACGTGAGCGGAGGTTTCACCTCGATCTAATTGCAAAGTTTGTTCTAATCTAGATCTACTGTGACATCAAGGTTGAATCGTGTCTCGCGGCTGTCAGCTCCACAAATAAACCTCGATTAGGGGGTTGCTATTGATTGAAAGCAAATGACATTGATATTCATGAATCTAGCAATGTTAGAGCACATTAGCCAAATATTGGCGAGGACAGCATTGAATAATTTCACACGTACGTATGTTGATACATAACTATTTTGAATACTCGCATATTCATCTCGAGAAATACAGATTCCGAAAGGTTATAAGAAAAGAAAGAAGATATCCTTCTAAAATTTCTCGTAGGCTTCATTGTATTCGCCCCTGGGCAAAAAATCCCTTTTCTCAAACTGTCATCTGCTCGGGTTTGGATTTGTTTGGGCTACTTGGGTTCCTTCCGGCAGAGTTATTCAGCTTTTTTAAGGAGTGATACGCAGTCAGACTTTTCAAACAATCAATTTTTTAAAAATTTTCTTGAAGTATGATGTTTCGAAAATATTCCCTTAACATTTCAAGTCAATCCGATGAATAGTTTCCGGGATATCCCACAATTAGTGAAGGGGCGTCGGGTCCCCATGGCAGGTAGCGGCTGACAAACGCGAAAACGATAATGCCCAGGAAGGCAGAATGCTTCGAAGACAACAACAAATTGATATTTTGGAAGCTTCCCCATCGGCAGAAGCCCTATTATATGGGCCAGGAATTGATGATTCGATGTAAGTAATTTTTTAATTAGTATTTCTATACATAAATCAAGTGTAAAATTCGAAAACTCTTTCAGAAATTTTCTACAATGTATTACTCAAAAACTATGAACTTTAGCAAAATTTTATGAAGAATACTTTCGTTTTAAAATTGTCCAAAATATATTTTTTTAAATAATTCATCCCGAAAATCTTTAATTTTTTGAAAAATTGTTTTAACAATTGACTATAAACAATTGAATGCTCGACTTTTCGGCAAAAAAATGTGATATTCGGATTCAGCGGATCAAAATACATAAAAAAGTTTAGCTTCATCCATCGAGCTCAAAATTTTACGAACATATAATACCGTATCCATATAGAAAAACTTCAAACGCGCTTTTCTCGTAACTTCGTTCATCAAGTCGGTGACCACTATAATTCAAAAACCACTCGATGGATCTTGATGAAATTTGGTGTGCTTATTGATAGCATTAAAAACTAGTCCTTAATCTAAGGATTTCCATTTTTGTCGAAAATTTATATTTTTTTAACGATAAACGAGAGATTTTTTGGTCGAAAATCGAAAGTTATCTGTCAGAAGCCGCCATTTTGTTAATTTTTGAAAAAAAAATCTTCGATTAAGGACTAGATTTATTATTAAACTAATGATTTTTTTGGTTTTTTTATTTCAGATGATCCAGTAAAATGTTATGATGGTCAACACAAAGCACTACATGCCGAAGGGGGTCCGACAACGATGGCGATATTTTTATAAATAATCAATATTTTTCTTTAAAAATTTGTACAAGTCAAGTTGAAATATAACATAAAAAGTCTGTGTAACCACTTTTGTAAAAAACCTTAATTACTATAAAAAAAAATTATTCAAAATGCTCGTTTTTTCACGCCTCTGACTGCATCTCACCTCTTAAAGGAGTACAGTTTTTGGAGAATGCGCAGCTCCTCGAAAACTCTGAGGTTCAAAATAAAGTCTGCAGAATGAACAGTCACACTGGAAAGTTTATTTCGAGCTTCCTACTTTTCGAATAACTATGAAGTTTTCCGAAATTTTCCAAAAACGACACTACTTTACAAAAAGATAAATAATTTTGCGGAAAAAAAAATAGAAAAACGTGTTTGAGACGAAAATTTGAAGTCAATCTCGGTTCTTTTGAATCGGCGCGAGAAGAAATTCCTATTGTCATTTCCCAAAAACTTTCCTACACCCGAGTTTATACGAGTAGAGAAATAAAAAAAAAGCTAGCCTGTTCGACGTCACCTAGTGAATGAAAACAAAAGTTGGAGGGAATAAGATAACAAAAACTCAAAGAGGCTTATTTTTTAAAATATTTTATAGACCCTGCCTCGAAAATTGCTTTTCCAAAGAACGATGAAAAAAATTCATTTTCCTTCCCGATCGAAAATTCGCAAATTGCATCAAACTTTTTCGCCGCTATATATTTATGTTCACATACAGGAAATATTATTTTGATAATTTACCAGTGAAAACAAACTTTGTTTTTAAATGAAGTCATTTTGCCTTAAGTGGGCGAAGTTAATTTGTTTTCTGCAGACGGACGAATGAAAGAAAAGCATCAAAAAAATTTCGAGAGTTTTTTCGGCTCCTTACGTTTTTTTTTAAATGACGCTTTAGAAATTAAATAACTCGAGTAAAAATGATCGAGGACTAAAAATGGTCGCACTTCGTAGGAAACGTTCTTTATCCATGTCTACATTTAATAAAATGTTGGTCGGGGTGTGTATTCTATAGTTTTTACACGACCCTCTCTTTTATTCTTTCACGCAATCCTGTCGAGGTACGTTTCGGGAGAAAAACCCTTCAACGGATTTTAAAAAAAAGCCCGAGTACCAACAGCTTAGGGGGGGTTGTATATCGAGGGAACAATAGGCAAGTTTCTCACTCGTGTTCGACGGGGTCACGGTACGAGTTCCTCTTCAACGACGGTTTCCGGAAATCCTTGCGGTCAGGACATTTTTATATATTTTAAAAAGAATAAAAATTCTCTGTCCGAGCTACCAACACACTCATACGTTTTGTCTTCATGTTTATGTATTCCCTTTTGCTAATACGGTGGTGATGAACACTTTTTTAACTTTTTCATACCAACCTATTTGGCAATCATTTTAGCCACTTTGTTAATGACTGGCATGACGAATCTTCATATTAATAATTTTTTAAAAAATCCGCATTGTGAAAGGCCATTTTGTTTTACTTCGGCAATTGGGAATTTCAAAAAGTAAGTTGCGCGAAATGTGTTTACGAAAATATATTTCCTGAATGTGGAATTTCTGACGAGGATGCAACAATCATTTTCACATTCCTCCCAGGACAGAAAGACTATTTTTCAGCCAATTAATTATCACGAATATCAGCGATTAATTATTTATAACACTGAGAGGTAATTATTTTTAATGATTTTTCAGTCAAGCGGTGCACGTTTTTGATATCGCCAAGCCGTTACGCTTTGCACTCATACTTTTCCAACGATACTGCAATGAATTGAGTGTTAATAGTCAGAAATGTTCCAGCTCACGAAAGAAATGGAAAAAATTACGCCGTCGTTAAAAAAAAGTTCTTCTCTCATTAACACGGACATTTTTTTCCCGCAATTGTATTCAGTATTTTCGTGAACGTGAACGAAAAAAGGTCACTTTACTCCGTAAAACGAATTATTAAATTTTTCCACAGAACGAAACGGCGAAATGCTAAAATATTTATTCATTCGAGATTGTTCAAACGTTCATCCTCCAAATTTAACGAGTTTGGCAAGTACAACGAACAAATTTAATTACTTGCCAAAAATATTGATTACTTTTTGCTTCAACCGGAAAAAAATTCAGCGCTCTTTGAAGACATTTTTCACGATTTTTTTTGGTCGTAACTAAACTTTCGAACCCTTGCAAAGTTCCAGGATTACCAGAACTGGAATTTCCTTTCATAGCGACAATTAAATGCATATTAAGATTTGAACATTACGAATATACACAACATTTTACGTCAATCGCTATAATCAACTTCTACGTCTATCTACACGAAATTACTTGGAGCTAAATATATGTTCGATCATTATCGAATGACGACCATCGTATTCCGGGTAACTTTTTTTCAGACACCGCGTAATGACTAGTTTCATTTTCTAAACGATCAACGCTGCGACTAAGAATTTACGGAAACTTTTACGACGTTGAAAAATATGCGCTCTAGGAGGCGCGTTTGAGTTCGTCGGTGAATGTTGGAAAGTGTTGCTAATTGAGTCTTAGGCGTGATTTATAGAGGTTAACGGATCCTGTGCCCAGAGCGTGTTTCATGAAAATAGAACGTATACCAAACAAGCATTTCGATCGTCTTTCAAATCTCCCTACAATTTTCTAGGGTTCCCTAGCCACTGGGAACCCTTACAATTCCGTGATATCTGCCTACCCATTCGTCTGTCAAAGTTGAATAAGCTCCCGCCCCCCTTTCAGCTGTTTGTATAACTCGTTGCTTCAAAAATCAGAAATGATTTATAAAAATAACATTTTTTCTGTATTCATTCTGTAAATTTCACTCCATTATTTTCGAGAAAAATGAAACAGTCAAATCTAAACAATTTAAGATAATTAATAAAAGATTACTAATTATTATTAAGTAGAGACGGTAATAAAAATGGCAAATGTCCCTATTTCGAGACGGAAAAATTGCAACATGATAAAGTATCATTTTGACAGATGCGTAAAATCACGCGATTCTATTGTAGTCTGAAAAATATTAAGGCAGCACTAGTTTTTATTCACATTGATAGAGAGGGAGAAAAAAATTGACACCTGGAAAATGTATTTACACTGGTCAAAATATGTACACCTGTCAAAAATGTACACCAGTCAAATTAATTTGAACAAAGCAAACTTCTTGCTACAATTCTTCAACTGACTGTAAATTTGCAAATAGTTTATCCTCGCATATATTTCACGATTTTTACTGCGTTTTTGAGCTATCGTTTTCCCAAAACGGCTTGGCATGACTAACAAATTAGGGGACCCGAATTAACAGCCTCTATCTTGGTTCAGGGTGAGTTTCCAAATTTGTGTACTTGGGTGATACGAAAAAAGTGTTTACGATGTTTTCTCCATAAGTAATCATACCTTTGTCATGAAGAATCGCGAACTGTGCTGGAGCTTTATTATCAATGGGCGCAGTGAATATGTCAGCAAGATTCATTGAGGCGCAGATCGCGATTTTTCTTGAGAAACTTCGCTAAATTGCTTGGATTTAAAAGTCTTTTTTTTCTTTGTCAAAAAAGATGCTCATTATTGAAAATTCGAAGCTCCACTTTTAATGGACGTATTTACGTTCAAGAAAGGAGTTAGTATATTTAATATTCGTTGGTGAAACGTTATATCTTCTTTAAGGTGGGACACCACTGTGATGGGTCAAAAAATCTATTTTTTTTTGCATTTTCTCAAAGTATACATATTCATAAATATGTGAGAAAAATTTCAAGTTGAAATGCTGAGAGTTGACAAACTTACAGACGATTTAGTGAGAGCAGGTAGCGCAACGATTTAGGTATACCTATTTAAGCTTTCAATTGCGTTTTTCTCAGAAAAACCAAAATTTCCGTAAATGTAGTAGCTATCGTTGTACGCACGTAGTATTTTTTAAGCCCCCGAATAGAAGTAAAAATTTCGCCAAGTTTACACTTTTTTAACACCCAGCATTTCGTGATTTTTTTCTTCTGCAGACGGCTACCTGCAACAAGAGCTACATTCGTATAGATTATAAAACGTTTAATTTTTATTTTTCAGACCAACCAGTCAGGTTATCGATCCGGCTGTGGGACCACATTTTTTAAACAGGGGCTCTATTATACCTCAATTATGTTGTTAATTGTTTATTTTTCAAAATAAAATTGTACACGAAATGAGTTAAATGTATGCTCAATAACACACTCTTTTCCAAATCCGAAATAAATAATCTAGTAGACGGCAAAAAATGTATAGCGGACCACATTTTATGCGTCAATAACGTTGTTAAACTTAAATTTTTTAAACGAAAATTTACACGAAATTAGTTCAATGCATGCTTAATAACATGTATTTTTCCAAAAATCCCAAATAAATAATCAAGCAGACCGAAAAATCCGGAAAAACGACTTTTTTGTCCCGTCACAGTGGTGCCCTCCTTAAATTTGATAAGCTTTTTGTGCCTTATTTTCGATAAATTGTCATAATTCTGATATCAAAATATGACAATTTTAATGAAGGTCTAATTCAACGTCACAATCACTTGGATCTTTTTATCTCCCTCGTATTTGAAATCCAATTTGGCACTGCTTTCCATCGAATTAAAATAGCTCCAACCGCCCATCTCCTTGCCCCTCACGGCGGCATCCATCGCGAAACTTTTCCACTGAATTTCAAGATATTGCTATCGTATTTTTTATTTTTGGAGCGAGCCTTTTCGAAAATGGCTTGGTTCGCAATCCATCGACAAAAAACGCCAACAAAGTCCGTTCACTGTTCAATAATTATCCCGTTACACTTTCCGACAATCGGAACACAAAAAAAACCGTACAAAAAATCTACATTTTCATGCCACTTCCAAAAAATGTCGCCACATTTTTTGGAAGCCTCGTCATTTTTTGGATTCTTCGTAAAATCCATTCAGTGTTCTTCTTTTGAAATCTATATGTTAAAAACATTTACTCACGTCAGAGAAAAATATTCATTTATTTTTGTTACGCGCTAAGAAGCATTTTTCCGGAATACGACAGTCGGTTGACAGACCTAATCGCGTTACGTCTCCGTAAACCTCGAATCTTGAACGGCGCATTCCTCGGTGCCGAGGCTGCCGCGATAAATTCGCTGCAATCATTGATTTGATACTGTTCAATGGAAAACTGCCTCATAACAATAACAACGATAATAATAAAACAATAAATGCATTCCATATATAACATTAATTATAAAAATAATTATAAAAAGATATTATAAAATAAATCATATCATTAATAATAATAGTAATAATAACAATAATAATTATGATAATAACAAAAACGGCGATCAGTAGCCAAGACCAGAGGAGACGACACGAAACAGACAAGAGGGCCTAGACAGGATGCTCAACTGGAAGTAATGCTAACGCAGTTCACGGCTGGGCAGCGGACAGAAGCGGTTTCCTCTCTCCTGATAAAAAAATTCTCTTTTTTGGCCAAGGGAGGGGGGTTAAAATGGTATGCATCTCCTGGAAACATCTCACCCCCATGAAGCGGGATGAGAGTCCAGCACACGGAACTCGACATCGCTCTGGGTTTTGGGGGGCAAGCCCTAACTTCCGGTGCGATGAGGATGTCCACGGATTTTCCCCCATTTTTACCACGATAAAAAAAAGAAAAAAAAACAACATAATTTCAATAATTATAATGGTATTAATAATAATACTATTAATATTATTCATATGAACAATCCTAACAATGTCGATAAATATTAAAATTATCCTCGTCATCGATGGTTTTTTTAACATGATCATTATTATTGTTGTTATGATTATCAATCACGATAGTTATAACAGCGAAAATACAAAGAAAATTCTTTTTAAAAAACGACAAAAATCGTTTAAAAAAACCTATAGACGAAATATAAAGAAAACCAATATATTTAATATCGTGTTTATTTGGATTTGATTTTGTCCATAACAAAAATGTAAAGAATGTTTGGAGACCTCAATTCAATTCGATTCAACTCGAAATAAAAAGACCGCACACAATTTGGTCGGTATACACGAATGATGGGAAGATCGCTATGAGGCCAATTTCCGGGTAGTACGCGTCTCGCCTCCCTTAAAATATTCATCCGTCATTCAGCGTCTCTGTATACCTGAAACCCGGCGGGTCCACTGCCGGTTTCCAGGAAAGACCATTTTTTTGGACAACATCCCACGTGCAAAACTGCCTGTGTATGAATTTATACGAGTCGTTCCAAAGCGAATAGATTTTGTCGAGTCACGAGAACGGAATAATAACTCGATTATTTTTGAGCTGAGACTTTTTTTTAATACGTATTTTGCAACTATGCAATACTTTGTCGATATTATTTTTGAGCTAACTACAGATTTTAGCGGAACAACTGCTGGATTCGAAAGATGTTTGTTTCCTCGTTTCATTTGATTCTTATTGTGTTTTTTTCTCTTATTTGCTTATTTAATAACCAACAATAGTTGTACACTTGATATCGTAAATTGTATTAAGTACAAAAAAAATTCCTTTCTCATTAATTCTGATAACAAAATTATGGTGGGGTGTTGTTTTTTGAAAAAAAATATATACTCTGGATATTAATTTTGATTTATTATTAATGAGAATTATTGCGTCATAAAGGCACAGAAAAAAATACTGAAGAAAACCAATTAAATTACGTTTATATCGTACCAAGCCCAATTTTTTCTCAAATTTTACAATACTCTCAATTAAAAACCAAATATCGAGGCTCGTGTGAATTATTAGTCAGCTCCGGCCATACGACGGAGTTAATAAATAATGCGATTCCGCGGGCAATTTGACATGGAACGCCCCATATGTGAACGCGTACGTATACGCGAGAACGTATACAACCATTGGAAAACTTTTATTTCGCGTCCGATCAATGAGAATTCCAGTCACGCGATCCCAACGTTCGTCGAGCACGTTGTTATTCATTTATTTTCTCAATTTTTCTTTTTATTATAACGTTTTCACGTTTCCAAACACTTTCTACGATCGACGCTTGATATTTTGTATTGTTCGAAAAAATTCGCCTCGGTATTGGAAATTTTGTGCTTATGTGGAAAGTGATCGTAGATCAAATTATTATTTGATTCATCAAACCAATACACACACACATATAAGTATATACACGATTATCTTCGTAAAGTTTCGTGTATCATAATAATAATAATTTCACATTATGAATTAATGAGAACATTATTTATTTTTGTTTATATTAAAATAGAAATAAATATTAATTTAATTTTTGTTTGATTTCATAATTAATTTTGCGTATAATAATAATGATTATTATTTATATAAATGAATTAGGAAATTTATTTATTTTCGTTGATACATAAATGCATAAAAATATTAATATATATATGCATATATATGCATGTGTATCATTTTTTTTCAAAACCCTCAATAATTCAAAATATTTTCCCATCGTTTACAAACGAGAATAATGATGATTTAGGGGAATAATAGAGAAAAAAGGACTCGAGTGGCTTGATCAAAACGTACCAGTGCAGTGTTTTAAGGATCCTCATGGCGTTGCCGTGTGTCTCGATTGTTTATTGCGATAATCGTCAAAATGTGATATTCGTTGTTCTCTATACCGGTGTGCGTCTCTCATGGGCGCACCCGGATTATGGTGGTCGCTCTCAAGAGAGTGGGCAAAAAAAGAAGAAGAGAGAAGTCGAGAAACGGGTCGTGAATCTCAATCGTTCCTTCCTCGTGACATCGCGATATTCGAATTACTCATCGTATTGTTTTTATTGGACGATTTTTTTTTCAAAATCCTTTCTCTCCTTTCGTTGAGATCTCCAACGTTGCTACGTTTCGAAAACAGCGATGTACGTATCTAAGTGTACGTTTGTCAGATTCTGCCAGCCGATCTATCGATCTGGTTCGAATTCTTTCCGGATCGGTATCTCGCCCTGAAGCCTCATAACGATCGGTCTCACTTCAAGGATCTTCGAAGAAGTATCTACACATTTCCAAGTCCGTAGGAAAAACGAAAGGAGAAACCGTAGCCTGTTATCAATCGATCTACCGATCTGGATCCGATTCCCCGGTATCGATGATTTTCCGCCCAAAGAAGCTCAGAGCACCTCGAGCTGGTGCGCAAACCTTCCAAAAGTGTTGCGATCCTCCCCAAATGGCCAATTCCTTATTCCCAATTCCGCAAGTTCAAAATTCCCCCACCTCGTCGTTTCATCTTTCGGAAATTCGCCTCTGCCAGTCGATATCCGTTCGCCGATTCTTCCTCACCAACGAAACCGCGGAATCCCGGAAAAAACAGCGCTGCGAACGTGTTCCAATCTACCAATCCACCAGCACTACCGTCAACCTTCTGCAACTCGTTATGCACGATCGTCAAACTTTTTTCCCCACTTCCGCTCCGTTCAAACGCGGTCAAAAAAAGCGCGAGATAAAAAATTCCAAAATTCTACAATTGCCGTTGAGTTTCGTTTGAGCACAAGGATGAGTCGTCGATGAACAACCTCGAGTCGTTCTTAGCACACCGAGGGAAGCCACGACGGGCGAAGCAGGACGGCGGTTATGCACAGGGAGGGCAGCGGGGCTCTCAAGGGGGAACTTCGTGAAGGGGGGACAGGGGGGGCTACACAGGCGAGCTTCCAAACACACAGGTGCTCTTAGAGCTCGCGTGCATCACTGACGTTGCTGCAGTTGGCTGTTTCTTGATGGCCGCTTCGTACGATCTTCTCCACAAGCACACACACACACATACCTAGTCACATGCACGCAGACCTCCACACATACACCTACAAACACAGATCGAGGAACGAAGAAATTCACTTACAGGCTCATATATACCTGTCGTATACCGTCACACAGGCGAATACATATAGTAACCTGTGTATGTTACAGACGTATACGTATGCTATAGGTATGAGAATATTTTCAGGCACACCTAATCTCACTGTGCACACATAGAGGCGAACAAGTGTACATGAGATCTGTTCACTTCTTTTATCTCTCTCTTTCTTGGTCTCTCTTCTATAATTTCTCGAATTCTTCGGCTTGTTTCTCGGTGTCTTTATCGGCGTGCAAGTGTCGTATCGGGAGTACACCTCCGCAAGAACTCCGTCCCTCTCTCTCTCTCTCTCTCTCTCTCTCTCTCTCTCTCTCTCTCTCTCTCTCTCTCTCTCTCTCTCTGGCTCCTCTTGTTACTTTCGCGTACCGGTTTTAGGCCGGTCGTTCGTGTCGGTTGCGACGGTGGCTGCGCCCGCAGACAGGTATTCCCAAGTCCGTTAACCGCCTTAATTGCACCTCCATACTAACACAATGCGTGGTACGCGGGCGCCCTTTCGGGAAAGCCGTACTCCCTCGAAAATTTCGCACGTTTCACATTTTTCGAATATCGTAGCCGTGTCTCGGGGTCTTTGGGAATTCGAGGTTTTTCGATTTGTCAGTGGTGCAGGCTTTCGGTGTGCACCACCTTAGGAAATTCCACAATCCTTTTGTTGTTTCCACTCGTGTCGTACCGCGGCCAATATCGTCGATCGGCGCTCCCCGAAAACAGCAATGTTTCACCGCTTTTGTTTACGCCGAAATGAATTAAATTTTTTTTCCTATCTCTTTAAGAATCTTTCTCGGTGAAGGTGTCTTTTTTAACGCAATTTCCCACGGTCTCGTGGCGTTGTTAATTAAAGAAATACGAGAGGGAAGAATGGGAAAAAAAGAGTGATAAAAAATCGTTTAATCGATGATATTTTTTATGAAGAAAATGTATAAATGGTCAGTCTGTGACGCGAGTATTGGCCGGCTCTCAATTGTGAACTGCGAGTTTGTTGGCTTCGATGGTCTTGCCTGTGTGCCCCGGCGCGTCCAACTCTCCCCCCTCTTCCGATCACTAGCCCTCTTCCTGCCCCCGGCCGCCGAACCTTCCCTCCCTCTCACATTCTCTCTCATTCTCTCTCCCTCTCTCTCTCTCTCTCTCTCTCTCTCTCTCTCTCTCTCTCTCTCTCTCTCACTCTCTCTCTCTCTTAGTCTCCGACACCCCCACCAACCCTTTGCCGGGACGTTCGAACGCGGTTGTGCGCGTCGCCAGCTAGCGATCTATTAAGAGGCGGTGGGGCCCTAACCGTGAGCCTTGTGACGTGTAGGTAAAGTGGGCATCACGACGAGGCCCCGTGTAAAACGCTAGTGGCGTCTACGTGCATGATCACCACGCGTAATAGTTATACATATATATAAGTATATATGGATATGTGGGAAAAAAAGTTTTTTTTAGAAAATTGTACTTTGAGAATCTTCATAGTACACTATTGTCCCCCGACTCAATATTGTATGATCCCCAATGTCTTCAAAACGAGCTTTAGATCAATGTAAATACATTTATGAAAAAGGCGGTTCAAGGAAGGTCGTGTCCTCAAAATTGACGATATGAATTTTAAAAATGTAGGGCTGCACTCAGATACAGCGAGTTCGAAATGTTCAGTCCTCAAAATATATCGATAGCTATGCGCCGATTCAGAACAAAGTCGCGACGCGACGGACCGTCTCAAAATGAAGTCGCAACATGACGCGACGTTTCAAAATGAAGTCGTGACACAACACACCAGCTGAGGATTCAGCCGGTATATATTTTCGCTTCGGCACGCTTAGCTTCGCCTTCAATTGGCCGAAGATATTTTTTCGCATTCACCGGAAACATCACGAGCGTTCACGAATTTATTCCGATTTTTTGTACACGAGTTTAGGCGACTATTGTATTTTCATTATTCAATGAAGTAAGTCTCTCGATCATGAATGTTCGTAAATCGTTTGGTTCCGTAAGGCAAAAATCGTTCGTTTCGGAGACGTTCGATTTTGCCGGCAGTTGTGACAGCTGTCATGTGTCAGAACTCCAGCCAACGTCAAAGTAGACCCCGCTATTTTTTTGTCTACGCGCCTTTTACTCCAATACTAGCCATTATGCATACAATTTGGCCGACAAAAAATACATATAAAAAAGAGCGACCTTTGCTCGAGCCTCACCACTGGCAAAGTTCCCAAAATGGTCATCGCATTTGTCACTCGATACCCAAGGACGATTTAGGCACAAAAAAATACTACGAAAGTGTGACTCTGGTAGAGGCTTTTCTCGTCATTGAATTTCGTCGAACGGGACACCCTGTATGCAGACAGACATCGTATTTATGGTTTTGGGTGTACTCGCCAAGCATTTTTTGTTTTGTTTTACGAAGGGCAAAATGAATTATTTAAAAAATGTTCACGACCAAACAAACTATATCCGCTAGGGTCCCCGTTGTGAAATTTGAGTACGAAGGAAATAAACACACATTCACACACACACGCGCGCGCACACACACACACACGCGAGCGCACGCACGCACGCACGCACGCACGCACGCACGCACGCACGCACACACACACACACACACACACACACACACACACATTTTTGTATGTAACCGAAAAAACAAGGCTTACCATTACAAGGCTCAATTACGAGAGGGAAATTTTAGGAGAAAAGGTGTAGCGGAGAAGTAAAATTCTTCCTTTATCGGTAATTTTCTTTTTTCCTTTTATTACGATTAGTCTCGGGGGTTGATTTGCTCTCTCTGTTTCGCTCTCGTGAATGTGCCCGATGGAATGTCGGGTACTCTCCTTCCCACTCGGTGTGAAGCCGTTATATATATATATATATATATATATATATATATATATATATATATATATTGTAGCCGCAGACAGTACTTACTCCCACGCTAAGTCAACCTAGTCGAGGAAGTTCGTAGTCTTATATATATATATATATATATATATATATATATACATATATATATACCTACAGGGTTGCCCATTAAAATAAAAAACAAAATAAATCTAAAAGTTGACGTCGTACAAAAAAGTGTTTCCTACAAAAGTATTATGGTTTTGAGGAAGATATCCGACGGTAATGCAAAATATTTATTTTGTCCACAATTTTACGAGATACCGCGGTAACTTTGTATCTTTCAAATGGAAAGGCACAGTTTTTGGTTTCTAGAAAAAGAGCTGATTTCAAGACGAAACCGTAGGAAAAATTAAGAATTTTCTTGCTAAAAAATCAAGAAAGTTATGGCGGTTTAAAGTTTTCCGAAATATCCGACGTGACATATGCATTATACAGTAGCGAATTTGGGAAGGCGTATTCGAGTCTCTGCCCAGAAATATGATCGGTTATGGCTGTTGCGTGGCAGTTTAGGGTTTTTTAAATAGCGCATGTAAACCGGTGTGCTGGTCTAGTGGTTGGCGTGCTTAGCTCTGAACCAAAACATCGTGAGTTCGCGGGTTCGAATCCCAGTCTCGTAGTCTCTGAGAAAAATAAATAAGGGCGTGACGTAGCTTCAGTTTTACACGGATGTCACGCATACGGACCGGTACGGGTATGTGTCGTGTGTGCATACCTGTAGCCCGCTATTTCATTCTCAACGAAACGCGACTATAATTCCGAAACCGGGATGCGAACCTGCGGCCGGCTGTATTGGCACGGGTTTTCCGCAGTTTACCAATGCCCATGGCTAGTATCCCATGGTGAATGCGATGCAGAGGGGGAAGTTATCTGCAGCCGCAAGCCGGGGAAAACGGAAATGAAACAAGGCGGGCACGTAAAAGGGGAATGACCCCGTACGATGGAAAAAAAATAGCGCATGTACATGAACAAAACTAAACCCTCACACGCACGCATCTTGGGTGCGTGCGTGCGAGGGGTTTGCGCCCATTGGGGGGTTTCCTACCGCCGGCAAAATCCTAACGCCGGCGGTAGGATTTCGGTGGCACATTTTCAGTTTGAGTAAGGGTTTAGTTTTGTTCATGTACATGCGCTATTTAAAAAACCCTAAACACCTATTTAAAAAACCCTAATCAGACATAACTGACCATATTGCTCGACACAGAAACGAATACGCCTGTCAAAAGTCGCCGCTGTAATGTATGTAGCGATATTTTCAAAAACTTTGTACCGCCACGACCATCTTGATTTTTGGACTAGAGCATTTTTTTGTTTCCGTTTGATTCGTCACAAAATAAGTTATTTAAAAATTCAAACCTTGCCTTTCCATTTTGAAAAATTGAAAGTTACCGCGCCATCTCGTTGACGTGGTGACGAAAAAAAATATTTTGTATTATCATCGGATGCCCCCCTCAAAACCATGAAACTTTTTTAGGAAACACTTTTTTGTACGACTTCGACCTTTCAATTTATTTTAATGCTTTTTTAAAAATGAGACAACCTGTTTTTATACACCTATACACACACAGACGCACGCACACGCACACACACACACACACACACACACACACATACACACGCACGCATGCATATAGAGCATGCGGCTTATTCATTTGCTACCGATATTCAAAAGTCATGTAGCGATCCCGTACATTCAATATCCCTAGTGGTTATTGTGTGGTTGCAACTGTGGAAACAATTCGGACATACTTCATCGATTCCTTCATCGATTAGTTGACGATGGGCTTTGCATTTAAAATTGCACGTAAAGGGAACATTCTTTCCAGAGGACCCTTATTGAAATCGGTATAAATTTTAACCCTTCGTTGACACACTTATATTTGGCCACGCGATTTTGACACAATGGGTCGATTTGACCCGGAAAGTACTTCATCCACCTGCCATTAACAACCCTTCGGTGGTCTTCGATTGAAAACAAATCGGGGATACACTTAAAAACAGTTATGCCTTAATGTGTCTGCATGATTAAAATTTAAAAAATGGCGATGGCAATCGTTTTAAAAAATGATTGAAAACTTTCAATTTCGGAAAAGTGAGCATTTTACTAAAAATTCATTCGGGTTAAAATGGCCCAGTGTATCAACGAACTGTAAAACGGTGCCATTTTCGGGTCGTGTCCCGCGTGTTGGATCGTACAACGAAACTATGAGATATTGGAGGATGTGTGGTGCTCGGTATAGTACAATACTTTAAAAAATAATCGAATGATCGATCAAAATGGGTATTACTGAGGGAGTTTCAGCGGGGGCTGCTCATTACGAGGGAATAATGATTTCAGCAATACGCCACTGAAATCACTGAATGACGCTTGTGACGTTGAAGTGATTTTTTTATTTTCAATTGAATTTTTTTCAAAGATATTTTAAAAAATTATTTTCGTTTTTAATATTCGAATTTTGTTCTCAAGATTATTAAAAAAATTGACATCTAAACATCCAACTAAAAAAGGTACGAGGAAATTGTAATTTGAGCAAATACGTGATTGAAGTAAGATTGACGCTCGCATCATTGAAATAAAATTGAAATTCTTTTTGTTCGAATTTTTCGAACTATTTTATATATATGTGATTTGATTTAGAGATCTGTAGATCAAATCCGCCAAAAATGTTATGTATAATAATGAGTGAGGAAATGGAATTATAAATAAGAATTTTCGTGCCAACGATGCAAACTTCATAAGCATCGATTAAATTATTTTGATTTAAATAATACGGCCACCTCAACCCAAACGAATCGACGATGCTCAGGGGTTTTCCGATTTCGGAAAAATCGAGATTCGATCTTTTAAGAAAATTACTCTATGTTAAAATACGTTGTGAAGATTCGTTTATTTTCAACAGAAAAACGATTCGATTCGTAGATTATGAAGTAGAAAAAAAGGACACAAAGCTATTGCCCAAAATTCGTCGAGAATTACGATCGTTACTAGCTACGGGAAAAAAAAATCTTTAAAAAATGGTGTCAAAGAGAACCGCGAGCGTTTCGTCGAATGTCGATATTTTGCGATCGTGTCACGTGTCCTTTCAACGACTCGAAGAACGAGAAAAAAAAGTCATGGTACTTTCAGCGTTGGGACGAGGATGAAAGAGAAAAAATTAGGGGAATGAGAGAAGTTTTGCAGTTCGAGGCCAGGGGTCCCTTTTTCGATGCTTCGAACCAGCGTGGCCCTTCAGGTACTTAAGCCTTGCTGTACGAGCTCCCTACGCGCACTCTCTTATTCTCTCTCTCTCTCTCTCTCTCTCTCTCTCTCTCTCTCTCTCTCTCTCTCTCTCTCTTCTTTCTCTCTTTTCCTGCAATGCCCGCGGAGAACCCGTCCAGGACGATTGTACGAAACCAGACGACGAAGGAGGCCCCCGATTCTCAGAAGAACAAGAGAAAGAGGGGGACAATGGAACTTGGTTCCCAAGTGAAAAAGAATAGGAGGACGGTAAATTGTAGAAAAAAACAGGACCCAGTTCGGGCAATGCATAAAAGAAATTCGAGACATAAATGTACCTTTTGTCTGCAATTAATTATAGTTTGTATAAATAAATCAAATAAAACTTTTCATATATCAATTTTCAAACTTCATATATGAAATATGAAGTTTGAAAATTTCATATTTCAAACTTTCATACTGGTTATTGGTCACGATCCCGTAAAAAGTTTGTAGGACATGTTTTTTGCTATAGAATAACCCAGGAATGCTTCATGCAAAAGTGAACCATTTTCGAGATGTTATTATTTATATTATTTTTTCTCAAGTGAGGAGTAGGCAACTCTGAAAATTAATTTTTCAAAAACTGTTGTATGAAATCAAACTTTTTTATTATTTGTAGTGTTGAGGACACAGCAAAAAGAATTATCAACAATCAAATACGAATAATTATAAGATTTGCAGAGTTGGGGACCCATAATTCAAAAATGTTTGCCGATTATTCTTATTTTATTGTTGATAATTCTTTGTTACGGTGTCCTCAAAACTACAAATAATAAAAAGTTGAATTAACTTTTAAAGTTGCCTACCCCTCACTTAACCAAAATAATAAAAATAACATCTCGAAATTGTTTCTCTTTTGCATAAAGCATTACTGGGTTATTTGATAGCGAAAAACATGCCCTATAACCCTTTTATAAGATCGTAACCAATAACTAGTGGTACACAAGAAAAATTTAGTCTAACCCAAACAACCAAAAATTATAATTAAGTTGTTTGAAAAGGATCACAATTTTTGAAATAAATGTTTTTGAAATAATCGTTTGCTCCATCAATATGTAATATCGTTTCGGCGTAACACAATATACCATTTTTGCGCAGAAATAAAAAAAGCTAATTTCTATTAAAAGTGTCCAGAATCAATTCCAATAGTATATGTATATGTGTGTGTATGTAAATATATACACTGGGCCAAAGAATTAAAGGATTTTGAAAAAGTGCCAATTTTAGGGTCATTTTGAAATAGCTGTAACTCCTCGGAAAATGGTTGTACAGCAAAATAAAAAAAAGCAAATTAAAGACGTGAATCTCTAGTTTTGAGATCTTAGCTCAAACATTTTTCGCATCAGCCAATTTTTAGAAGCCATCAAAAAACCAAAGTAAAAAAAAATTTAAATTTTTTGCTCATCCTTCACAGTCTGCCCGGACTTTAATAAATTTTGTTGAATGATCGGATTAAAAGGATCGTCTAGCGGGATTCTTCCCCTTTAATTTGAGCGGTGGGAGAGCTATGTACGATTTTTTCTCGCTGAGTTATCGATGTTCAAAGAAAAAATGACACTTTTGACTTTGATGACTGATTACTCGGAGACTAATGGTCGCACAGAAAAAAACCAGAGGGTTTTGGAAACTGAAGTATTCTCTATAAGATGCTTTTATCATTTTTTATCAAGATTTTTTTTAGGCGGGAAAATGGATTTTAAAAAACTTGACAAAAGGCATATTTACGAATATTCTTTTAACTAAGGATTATTTTGCCAATATCGAATAGATAAAAAAAAATTTCGGGTTTTTTATGACCTCAAAGTATCCTAAAAAAGCCTTCAAAAGTTTAATCCCCTGCGATTTTTTTATTGTGTTCCGAATGATCGAAATTGTGGTTTTTGCCAAAAATCGATTAAAGGATAAATCTACCACCTTTTATTCGTCTTTTGAGAATCACAATTTTTTTGGCACTGATCCGAATTTCCGGTGCTAAAAAATGTTGATTGTTGAACAACGGGAACAAATTTTTGTTTAATGAAAAAAAAATTAATTAAAACAAAAATTTTTTTTACAAAAAATATTAATTTAAAAAAATCCAAAAAAAATTGTTAGTTTTTTTTATAGCGCTGAACGTTTTTCATGATATGACGAGCGATTGGAGTTGTTGGAATTCACAGTTCTTTGAATGTGTGCGTGTGTACAATTTACATTAAGGATACGACACGCTACGCACACGTCCCACGATCATTAATCGAGACTCATCACTGAGGGATGCAAAGTTTCGCATCTCTCCAAAACAATCGTGTCACGTTCATCTGACCGCTGTATGTACCTTTCTTCTAATATTGATTTAATGTTTAGTTGCAAAACCGTATGCCCTTCTATCAATCACTGTTTTTTCAGCTGCAAGTTTTTAACTCTTGATTAATTTTGTTCAGCGTTCACCTTATGGTATGAGCTTTGTTTAAGGAAAAAAAAGTTTTTTTTTTCAAGGGCATACAAAAGTCGAGACCTTTGGTAATTGAAAAAAAAAATCTTAATGAGGCGACATTTGTCTACAGTCGAAAATGCGCGTGTGGTCACGCTTTTGCGTGAGGGTCGTTATACGCAACAGCAAGTTGCCAATATGATGGGCGTTAGTCAATCAGTAATTAGTCGTGTCTATGCCCGATTTCGTGAGACTAGTAACTATACGCAACGTTCGGGACCAGGTAGACGACGAATAACTACCAATCGAGATGACAGGGCCATAGTTCGACATGCTCGTCGAGAGTCCGCCATACATGCCCATACTATCGCTCATCGGATTCAAAATCGGCGACAGGAGTTTCCTCGGCGATCCATTTCGGTAAAAACGGTCCGGAATCGTTTACACGAGCAAGGACTACATTCTCGTCGCCCAAATCGAGTGCCTATGCTAAATAGCAGGCATCGTAGTGCCCGACTAGCCTACGCTCATCGTCATCAAAACTGGGGTCGGAGACAGTGGACCCCCGTTTCACTGACGAATGGCGATTTTCGCTTCATGGCAGTGATAGGCGCTCCAATGTGTGGCGCCGCCTTGGAGAACGTGATTGCGACGGATACACGCAGCCGATTGCTCCTTTTAATGGTCGTTCTGTGATGGTATGGGCAGGCGTATCCATCAACACTAGAACGCCATTAGTCATCATTTCAGAGACATTGACAGCCGAAAGGTACGTCAATACAATCCTGAAACCACACGTCTTGCCCTTGCGTAGACGTTTGGGAAATCGCTTTATCCCTATGCAGGATAACGCTCGTCCTCATACCGCGAGGCTAACGAGAAATTTTCTCGATGCGAATAACGTGACGACCCTCGACCACCCAGCCATGATTCCCGATTTAAATCCCATTGAACATGTCTGGGACATGGTTGGTCGTCGATTGAGCCGGGATTATCCGAATCTGGGGGGTTACGGTCAATTGACTGAAGCGCTCCTTCGAGTTTGGCAAGGGGTCTCGCAAAGGGATATCCAGCGGTGCATCGACATGCGAGAGCGCTTAAAAGCCGTAATAAGCAATCGAGGGGGCAATACACAGTATTGAACCATGACCCACAATGTACGTGGCTAATGGGATGATTTTGGAGTCATAAAATACCACAGAAGTGACAAACTGTGGGGTCTCATACCCATAAGAAGAGTTGTACGCATGCACGCATATACGCACACACATACACGCGCGCGCGCGCGCGCGCACACACACACACAAACACCCACACCCATATGCGTGACTTAAGGAATGAGTTTGGAGTCTTTAAAAACTGCGGAAATGACGAGCAGTAGGGTCTCAATTCCTTAAGAAAAATTATACGAACACACACACACACACACACTCACACACACGCACACTCACCCACCCACACACACACGCACACGCGCACGCGCACGCACACGCACACACACACAAGGAAGCGTAAATCCAACCGAGCAACCTCTACGTGGTACGCTTTAGGTTACGCTAATGCCGGTGGTGAATAAAATGTTCATAAAAAAAATCTTGATCTAATGATCGTGGGACGTGTGCGTAGGGTGTCGTATCGTATCGTAGGGATGCAAATTGTACACACGCACACATTCAAAGAACTGTCAATTCCAACAACTCCAATCGCTCGTCGTATCATGAAAAACGTTTAGGGCTATAAAAAAAATCTAACATTTTTTTCGATTTTTTAAATTAATTTCATTTTGTCCAAAAAAAAATTTTTAATTAATTTTTTGTTCATTAAACAAAAATTTGTTCCCGTTGTTCAACAATCAACATTTTTTAGCACCAGAAATTCGGATCAGTGCCAAAAAAAATTGTGATTCTCAAAAGACGAATAAAAGGTGGTAGATTTAGCCTTTAATCGATTTTTGGAAAAAACCACAATCTCGATCATTCGGAACACAATGAAAAAAAAATCGCAGGGGATTAAACTTTTGAGGGCTTTTTTAGGATACTTTGAGGTCATAAAAAAAACGAATTTTTTTTTTTATCTATTCGATATTCGCCAAATAATCCTTAGTTAAAAGAATATTCGTAAATTTGCCATTTTTCACGTTTTTTAAAATCCATTTTCCCGCATAAAAAAAATCTTGATAAAAAAAATGATAAAAGCATCTTATAGAGAATACTTCAAAGTTTCCAAAACCCTCTGGTTTTTTTCTGTGCGACCATTAGTCTCCGAGTAATCAGTCATCAAAGTCAAAAGTGTCATTTTTTCTTTGAACATCGATAACTCACCGAGAAAGAATCGTACAGAGCTCTGCCACCGCTCAAATTAAAGGGGAAGAATCCAGCTAGACGATCCTTTTAATCCGATCATTCGAAAAAATGTATTAAAGTCCGTGCAGACTGTGAAAGATGAGCAAAAATTTTGAAATTTTTTTTTACTTTGGTTTTTTGATGACTACTAAAAATTGGCTGATGCGAAAAAATTTTGAGCTCAAGATCTCAAAACTAGAGATTCACACCTTCAATTTTGTTTTTTTTTTTTTATTTTGCTGTACGGCCATTTTTCGAGGAGTTACAACTATTTGATAATGACCCTAAAATTGGTGGACTTTTTCAATATCCTTTAATTCTTTGGCCTAGTGTATATGTATATATATATATATATATATATATATCGGAACTCAGGTAGTCACTCATTTGAATAAATGCAAAATTTTCGATCGCTCTGGATAATTGCTAAATTATATTGGAATAATATAATTCATTTTTTAGAGCTATATAGTATCTTCGTAAAATGAGAAATAAAAAGCATTTCATTATTCTACTATATTTTTACAATTATCCAGAGCTATACAAAATTTACTGTTATCCATAGCGATTGCAAACTTTTGACCGTGACGTATATATATATACGTGGCGTATATATATATACGCCACGGTCAAAAGTTTGCAATCGCTATGGATAACAGTAAATTTTGTATAGCTCTGGATAATTGTAAAAATATAGTAGAATAATGAAATGCTTTTTATTTCTCATTTTACGAAGATACTATATAGCTCTAAAAAATCAATTATATTATTCCAAAATAATTTAGCAATTATCCAGAGCGATCGTAAATTTTGCATTTATTCAAATGAGTAAGTAAATTTTGTATAGCTCTTGAAAGTAAGGGTCGAATAAGCACAATATATATGTATATATATATATATATATATATATATATATATATATATATATATATATATATATATATATATATATATATATACACATATATATTCATATATACATTCATATATACATATATATGAATGATTTTGAAAGTAAGGGTCGAATAAGCACAATATATATGTACATATATGTATATATATATATATATACACATATATATTGTGCTCATTCGACTGCACTGTAAACAAAACAAGTAGATATTCTTAAGAAGAATGCTTTTTTGTAATACACACACGCATCTTATAAATGTTAACGCCTCATCTTTCATACACAAGTAAAAATTTCGTATTTTTAATAAACGAAATTAGTTGCAATTAAAATTGTACAGCTTGACAAAATGCTCAAAACCCTACGTATGTTGATGCTCGTTGAAAAAAAAACATTTCTTAACACGAAATTTTTTTGTGTACGACTCGATTTGTTTGGCTGCAAATAATTATCGGATTCTTTTCCGATAAATGGGAGAAGAAAATTACCGAAAAAAAAACGAAAGCCACATTTAGCAATCAATTATAGGGAAAAGGTCATTTTTCTATTCTCCTTCTTCTAGTATGTTTTTTTCATTTCACTTAAATAGAACAAAAAGTAAATACATTCACAAAGGAACAAGAATTTTTGTCGATCAGCTCTTAGAACTCGATTATCGGCTAAATATTCGTTTTTTTCTTCTTTTAGAATCATGCACAATATACGTTCCAGAATGGCACGTTCTTTTTCACCCTTTCCGAACTTTGACGCCTCTGCAAATCGCGGGTTCTTGGCTGCACAGGCTCCTTAGCAAATACGGGATCTTTTGTCATTTTCCTTCATCTCTCTTCATTTTTTTCCATCTTTGTCCTTTTGCTCTTTGTCTTCGTCTTTGTCTCTATTCTTTCAATTTCTCCATGCCTCTCCTCATGTGTGTGTGTATATATATATCTTAGGTTCTCACCGCCATTGCCAATCTCGTCTCCTGAGAGAGACACTTTCTACATGAGCTATACTTGACACAATGCGGATGTTGCATCTGTAGATGGGCGATTTCACGTCGAATCGTGCTACATAGGAATGTCATTCAAAATTTACAATGCATTTTTTCCTGCGATTTATTTTTTAATTAATGAGCTTCTTTTCTCGTAATTAATGTTTTTCGTAAATGATAAATACATTTGAATGACGAGAAGATGGTTGAGAGAAATCCGGAGGATTACGATAGATTGAAGTTGCGAGTGGTAAAAGTAAAAATTCTTTTCACGAATTTTCATCGGCCAATTGAGGAAGTTGGAGCGGTGGCCACGAACCAAGATTATATTTCAAAAATATATATGTTATTGGCTAGACCATACTGAGTCATTACGATTGTTTAAAAGTGTTCACCATTACACACCAGAGATAAAAAAATAGTTTAATGTACGTAATTTCATGTGCGGTTAGATGGGCAGGATGTTCACGCTACCGGTGATGTAGTTTTATTGTTGCTATTTAGCATCAAGATAAACAATTTCCAACAACGGATTAACGCAAACTAAACCTTTGTAAATATTTAGAGGACCAAAAACCCCATCTTGCCCATAGTAAACCATGTGTATTCAATATTGAACCATCAAGGTTTGATGAAAAATTACGAATCTTGGCTGGCTAATGAAGAGCATTGTTGCCAATATCAATGTCCCCGAAGTTGCCGTATTTCGGAATGGTAATAATAAATAATCTCCCCGTGAAAAATTTGCCGGCGCTTAAGATGCGGCCGACGCTCGGTACGATGTTCAGCACCAACCACTAATACCCAGTGTGGGTCCTTTATACGGGCCAATGATTTGGCCATGATTCTGCCAGTGCTCATTTGAAGCATGGCAAACCAACGAACACCCAACCTTGGGCCAAATGTCGATTACCAACTGTCAGCCAACTATCGGGTCCCAGTGTTGGCCCCGAACATGGGCCAATCGGTCGATCATGGATTTGCCAGTCTCGAATTGAAGCTTGGTGCACCATCGAAGAGCCAACGCTGGGCCAGTACTAATTAATGACCGTCGGATAATTGTCGGGGCGAGCGCAGGCCCTGAGTCTGAGCCAATCGTTTGACCGTGGTTTTGCCAATGCTTATTTTTAGCATGGCAAACTGACAAATTGCCAATCCTTCTCCAACACTGGCTTTGAACGGTATGGTCCATACATATATACAAGAATGCTTTTTTACGTATATTATTATTATATATTTTTTTATTATCGCTGCATGCAATTTTCTACGTCCTGTGATAATAAAAACTCTCAATTACTGTTATCTGAAAGTCACTTTATTAAAAATAAAATTGATTCATACTAAAGTTTTGTGGTGTATTAAAAAAATGCCGAGTTATTATGATAGTATTAAGAAAGGTCAAGTGTTAAAACGACGACAAAAATTAGAAGACTCTTTCCAGCAGGTTAGGATCAGAGGCAACGAAACAAAAAGACAAGTAGATGGTGAAACAAATTTGGGAACATTCCACGAACAAGTGATTGTGCGTAACGATGTTAGTGAATCTAATAATTCTTTCGATGAGCAATCATCGAGCTTGTGAATCTTGTGAATCTGATCGATTGTTGACTAAGCATTGGGTTGTTTTGACAGCCCTACACTGGGCCAACACTAGCCCGAATATTGTGCCAACAATATAAAGCCGATCTTAGCCCTACTATAGGCCGGTGATCACGCCAACCGTCAGCGAATGATCGTAATCTCTTTAGCCCAATGTTGGGCCAATACCCGGCCAACTGTTAGGATTTCCGGTAAGCCTACTATTGACCAACCGTACATCCCAGCGTTGGGCCGAAGAGATCACTCCTACCGTGGCGCAACACTAAACCGGTAGTGCTGCCGTTCATCACCCAACGGTAGAATGTGATTGGCGTGACGCTGGCTCGAGGTTGGGTCGGTTGCGTCGTTTTTCACGGGTCGTGACATAAATATAAATAGACATAATGGTAAATGACTCAAAATTTCATTCTGAGTCGTATAGAACATTCACTGACGCAGTTTTTTCATAATAATCGTCGATAACGTTATTCTTTTCAAGTTGGTAGAAACACAAAAGTTTTTCTTACTTACGTGATAAAAATATAAAAATGCATAATTTTGGCATTTAATTATATATATTATGACCAACAGAGATGGGCGGGCGGTCGGTGTACGGGCTCGGCGGTCACTGAAGTTAAGCAGCATCGGAGGCTGCCAATACTTGGAGCGGTGACCGCTTGCCCGTGCACTGATTTGTGTGGCAACCTCTAATTGGGAGGCAGTTCGTCTGAGTTTCTGATGGTAATACAACTGAAACTCAGCCAAAATATAGCCGCCTGTTTCGGCCCAGGTTTTCCGCAGTTTCCCTGGGCCCCCGGCAATTGCGATACAGTAGTGCATTAGGAAAGAGTGGCTGCGGTGAACACTCTGGGGGGGGGGGGGGACTCTGGAAGGAATGTAGGGAACTTGGAAGGATTGTGAATGTCGGAAGGAATGGAAGGAATAAAGGAGGGGATGGTAAAAGGGGACGAACCCCGTACCTCTGAGGAATATATATTTTATGAAACAATAGCATCTACAGAATAAATCTAACTTCGTAGGCATCTATTTAGGCTTTATTTTTAAAAAATGATAAAACGTCATCGTTTGACTCTAATGGATCGCTCCAACCTGCTCAATTTACGAACATATGAAAAGGAGAGGATATTTTCAATTTGGATGGGCTAGATCACGGGCATGTTCGTTCCACGTTGAATTTTCTATACCCACTCGAGAAAAGATTTACAGAGAAGAACGATATAAGCCGATAGACTCACCTCTCGTGCACGTTTTAAAAAAAGACTGTGGGCCGATCCTTCAACCCTTAGTTCTCGTACACATGACACGAAGGCGAAATTGTATTTTGCGACAATCGATGTACGTAATTCTCATTTGTTCTCGTTCGCTGAGATTCTTCATGTTTGTTCTTGCAATCGCATCTTTCACTCGATATTTATTTTGTATCGCGGTTCAGTGTGGAAATCGATATTGACCTGTAGATTAATTTTTTTAATTGTATATTCCATTGTACAGGGCCCTCCCTCTTATTACATTCCCCACCATATTCCATTACTCATTGGCCTATAGATTTATTTAGCGATATCGTCTGTCAAGTTCGTCGATGCTATTCCATTTATCATTTTAATCATAAAAAACCAAGCAAAATAGTTGTAAGCCAGTCATAAAATGCTGAGAAACTGAATAGTGGAAGTATCGAAAAAAATGGAACTTATCGTATGGACGAGCTATATACTTTTTGGTCATATTGGATTGGAATTGTTGAGTGATTGGAAAGTTTTCAATCGTTAAAGTAAATATTTCCTTTTTAAGTAAAACAAAAAAATTGATTCCGAAAAAAAATCAAACGTGTACAAACCGAATCGTTTCAAGAAATGTATGATACAAATCAAAGTAGTTTAAAATAAAATAAACATTAAAGCTGACTCTCCTATTACGAAAGAGTTTATCAAAAAGAAGAGTTCAAAAAAGAAAATCATTCAGTTAATTTTTATTAATAAACTCAAAAAGTTTTTCACAGAAAAAGTCAATTAGCGAAGCCCATAGTTTATTATAATGAAATAATATAGTTGAAGTAGTTAAAAATAAAGAGAACGTAACTCGTTATTTTATTATGAAAAAGTTTATAAAAAAACACAACATCACAAAAATGTAATGTTCAAAAGGATTCTTTTATTTTTATACTGTTTCAAACATTATTATATCGACATAAGAGTGTTTCGATGAGAATTTAAAATCAAATTATTAGTTTTAACATTTAAACTTTTTAGAAATGTTTTTTGTTTCAACGAAAGGAATCTCTCTCTTTTTTCGAGCCATATATGTTGCTCGTAATGCCTTCGAAGTCCTGGGGAGACACAGAAACTTTTTTTTCAAGTGCTGGAAGAAAAGCGAGGTAATATATATATATATATATATATACATGTAACACAGCGACAAAAAATGTATAGCTCCTCGAGTGTTCAAGAACCTGCACTCTCTCAAAAATTACTCCACATGCGCCAGAACGAAGGAACATTTTCAAGACGCACTATCCCTCACGTGCTTTGTCTTTTAGTTTTTGAGAGAGTCTCAAGTTTCCTAGGCATTACTTTTTTAAATCTTCGCCCCACGGTTTCAATCGCACATGGCCATCGCTCGGCAAGAAACCATTCTCGATTTTTATTAAACAATATTTTCATGCATAATTCCTCGATTGATCAATTAAGAAATGAGCTATGGAAAAATAATAATTTTTATTTGCTTCGCTATCGGCATGAAACGATACTGACTAATTCAGATGTCACACATGTGTGTATGTATAGATGTAGAAGTGTTGACATAACAGCAAAGTCACTCCATTATGCCCCCACATTTTGACGCTCTTATCACTCTCTCGTTCTCTTTCTCTCTAAAAAAGTATGTCATGAAATATATTTTTGTGGTGATTACTAGCCATTTATCCGTTCGCTTCCGATTTCTTTCGTTTTTATCATTTGCGATTTTTTTTCTTCTAAACCGTAGAAAAATTATAATTGATGAGACGCGCTTTTTAATATAATATTAACGAATTGTCGCCGCATTCGTAGGGTAGAAATAATCACAGTGATTTAAAAATAATCGAGTGTATCTTCAGTGAAAACACCGATATCATAGATCGAAAATATTTTTTCGACGTATTTTGAATAACTTTCGACCAGAAGTTATTTATTTTATCACTGTATGCTTGTTGCTCCTATTTGTAATGTGAACATTAAAAACCTGCTATTGCGATTTTTTGTTATAAATTGTTCGTAAGAAACAAGTACAATTTTTAAAAAATAACGTTATTTGTATCAGTCTTTCGAAATTTGTATGATTTATTTTAATATTCCTTATCGAATGCTCCATCTTTGTGACTTTTTTTTCGGTGTGTCAGCGACGAGAAAATAATTTATGTATTATTTTTGTTCAAACGTCATTAATTAATTTCCCTACAATGTTATCAATTAAAAATTGCGTTCCTATTCGGATACTCAATACAAAGGTGAATACTATGTACGATGGCAACATTAATCGCTATTATGTACAAGGTAAAAATTAATTACATTGTAAAGAATATTTAAAAATTTATTATAACATTCGTACAAATTCATTTTTACAAATGCATTATGACATCCATAGTAATTTTATTTAATATCCCTAATCGAATATTTCACGTCAGTGAACGACGAGAATATAAGTTCTGCATTAATCATTTTTTCAATCATGATAAATTAATTTTCCAGAAATGTTAACATTTAAAAATTGCGATCTTATTCGAATACTGACTACCAAAGTAAATATTATTTACAATGGCAAAATCAATCACTATCGTGCACGAGGTGAAAATTAATCACCCTGTAGAGAATGTTACCTTGTGAATGATTGCGATTAATTTTATCATCGTAAGTGGTTTCTGTCCATTCGAATAAACCATTCAATCTGTGTGTTTCCTCGAAAATTACCAAATCAAAAAGCAAATTGCCAAACAATTTTTTTCTTCTTTTTTCGTACCTTAAACTGGGAAAGCATCGGAGTACGAGGCATGTCCAGCATCGAGGGGTGTAATCGTAGCAGGGTCGTTCGAGAAAAAGTCTCGTATCTACCATATTTGGGAAAGAAAAGAGTCAATCCAATTAATAAAGAATGGGAATAAAAAAAATTCCGCTGGAGACGAAAAAAAATCTCGGAAGAACGGGGGCAAATAAAAGATAAAGGTGTTGCACGTGGTCACGACCGAGGGGGGTTGCTTCACATCGTTCGGGTATATTGAGAGGATCGTTGCGGTGAAAAACGATGAGAAACACCGGGCGAGGCGCCCCGGGAATGAGAACTGGAGCCTGGAATTTCGCTTATCGCATCGTGCTCCCGGCACCTGATATCGAACGCTTATCTCTACTCCCGCTTTACCCCAACCCCCTTCCGACAATCTCAACTCTCTCAGTGTATTATACGTTTTTGTCTCCATTCTGCATACACGCTGATCTGTCACTCGATAGCAATACATACACAGGGGCCCCAGAAAAGTGACGTCCAAAAGGAAAATATAGATGCCTCGTATCGATACACTGTAAAAAATGATATGAAATTTACAATACATTTAAGATACAAAGGAATTGAATTTTACGAACTCGGTAGATGAAATTGAATTTAAAACACTTGTACCGTAAATTTAAAACAGGAACATGAAATTCTAGCGTGGATATAGAATATAATAGATGCAACATGAAATTTCAAAGACAAGTTTGTAAATTTGTGGGAAATGTATTGTATTAATCCGTGTCTTCAATTGAAAATTACTACAGATGTATAATAAATCAACTATAAAAAACAGAGTATTGAAAATACAAAACAAGTTTGAAATTTATTTACGGCTGCCTGAAAAATATAATACATGTGGAACTGAATTGGAATTGGAAAGTATCGTGATTGTACCCCTATCTGATATTATTTCTCATCGACGCTGAGTTAAATATAAGACAAATCTTTAGGAATATCGATGATGTACTTCTCGAAATAATACCATCCAGTACACGAATACTGTGATTCGATTCAGAAATTTCCAAGACAAAAGCCACTGAGATTAACAATTGTTTGTCAAAAACAAATCACAGATAAGTTGAATTTAATGTGTTCGTATATTAATATTGAAGAAACATTTTATGATTTTCATAATTGTTGACCCGGACGATGTCTCAGAATCACATGAATTTCAAATACATGCATGCAGTGGACAGAGATGGGCGCGCGAGATGGGTGTGCGGGCTCGGCGGTCACTGAAGTTAAGCAGCATTGGGCGCGGCCAACACTTGGAGCGGTGACCGTTTGTCCGTGCACTGGTTTGCGCGTCAACCTCTGAGTGGGAAAAAGTTTGTCTGAGTTTCTCGTGGTAATACAACTGAAACTCAGCCAAATATGGCCGCCTGTATCGGCCCAGGTTTTCCGCAGTTTCCCTCGGCCCTCGTGCAAATGCGATACAGTAGTGCATTAGGAAAGAGTGAATGCGGTCTTACTACACCCTGGGGGGCGGCGAGGGGGGGGGGGGCTCTGGAAGGAATGTAGGGAACTCTGGAAGGATTGTGAATGATGGAAGGAATAAAGGAGAGGATGGTAAAAGAAGAAAGGCCCCGTGCCTCAGGAATACATACATAAAGAAAAAAGAATACATACGTGCAGTGATTTCACTGCATTTAAATTTTATTATTCAAGTATTCAATATTAATTATGGGATAAAGCAGCGAAAAAATCATATACACAAGTATCACGAAAGCATCATACAGTATATGAATTGAGTGGTCTTAGTTTGATAATTTTTACATAAAAACGTATTGCAATTATCAATTTCTGAAATAAACTTAATACTTATGATCAGTAATTTTAATACACACCCGTATATTGATATTAGCAAATGTTTCTTGAATTTAATATACACTTGTATATTGATATCAGCAAATGGTTCTTGATTTCAATATACTTGGATGTGATTATTTCTTTACACGTGCATTATTTTTCACACGCACAAGTATATTAATATTATGGAACTACACTTTCATTTTTAAAATAACCTGTTTTGGATTTTCAAAATCGTATCTGAAATTTCATAAGCGGTATCCGCATAAAAACTTCCTACACTTGTATATTAATTTTCATACAGAAATTTTTTACAGTGTACCTATCCAAATCTACCCTCATTTCTGCTCTACGATCTTTTTTAGTTTGCGAGAAAAAAGCATTCTTTTATTTTTTCACTTTTGGCTCTGTACTTTCCTCGCGATTTTTTCTACTTGTGTTATCCTTGTAAATAAATGACCAGCTCAACCGTAACGTAAATGACTTAGGGCCGGTTCCACAACTCTCGGTTAACCGGGTTAACCGGAGTTTAGCCAGCTCTGCGTGGTTCTGATTGGTCCAGACGCCCTTAAACTTGGGTTAACTCGGTTAACCGAGAGTTGTGGAACCGGGCCTTAGATTTTAATCAAAAGTTTATCAAATTTGCGAGTCAGTCGCTGAAGTTCAGATGATAAACAAAAGTACTTATAATAGTCTAGATGATACCCCGTTGATTTTACAAACTTCTGAGAGGAAAGGGGCCATTCATAAAACACGTGACACAGTGAGGGGGGGGGGGGTAGGCAAATCGTCACACTTTGTCACAGGGGGGTGGGAGGGGGGTCGAGCAAAAGTCACGAGACGCTAAAAGCATATTAAATCTGGAAAAGGGTGATACTGAGATGCTGAAAATTTTCTGTTCTGCCCACCCAAAGTTCCGACTACGAGGAAGTCGCAACTTCTCTGATATCGATTGAGGCTCACCTGAAGCATCCTCGGGAACACATTGCATTCTAGGTGCATCGTGATAAAAGATTATCAAATTATTTAGTATTGATGTTACAAATAATTTATTATTGATGTTACGTAACACAAAGAATATATTTCTTACTACGGGGGTCGTCCATTAATCACGTGAGGTTTTTTAGGCCACTTTTTGTTAGGTTCTTAGCTACCCCCCCCCCCCCCCCCCCCAAGAACACGTGTATTTTTTTAATAAGAAATGTCAGACAGAAGTGTCAGAGAGTGCGGTATCGTATTATGAAAAACGAAATAATAGTACAGTCGTGCTGTCGCCGAAAAACCCCGTAATCGGAAAAAAAAGAAGAAGGCCAGTTTTTTAACAGATGATTCTGTAGGTGCCGCGGGTGCTAAATCCAAGTTTGCCCAAAAATCGGGGTGTAGAGTTTTTTTTAGGGGATGAGAGTTGATCAATGCCAAACTACAACCCCTACGAGGTCGGCGCCGTGAGACAAAATGTTCAGAAAAATCCGGGCTTTATTTTTGTCCACAGCGTCAAAGTCAGGGAAGCTCATTTTGGAGGTGAAAAAGTGGGCTGAAATTTTGAAAGATCAGTTTTAATTCAATAACTCTTTGGGAAAAATTCGTACAATTTTTGTTTAAATGGAAATCTTGTAGCCCTTGAAAAGACGCGTCGATCGAGTATTTGATCATCGCTGTCCGATAGTATCTTCACCCCTAAAAAAATTGTTGAAATATTTTTAAAAATTCGTTTATTGTATAACTAAAAAACAATTGAATTTTCGAGTATGGTTGAAATGTATGAAATGTAGAAAATAATCTTCTATATATTTTCGTTTCTATGGACCACCCTTGAATTTTGCTTTTTCCAACGCCTCTCGGCGTTGGAAATTCACAATGAAATTCTGGAAAAACTATTGACCGTATGAATTCACCGCCGTAAAACGATTTGTAGCCTGAACCTTCCGCTACATTTTTGTCCACAGCGCCAAACTCGTATCTCTTTATTTTCGATTTCTGAAAGTGGGGGAACGTACAAAAAATCAGTATTTTGAGAATAACTGTTCGAGAAATTTGTTTCGAACTCCATTCAAATGAAAAAGTTGTAGCTCTCCAAAATACGCGTCGATTGGGTATAAAATAATCTCTTAACTTGAAAAGTACCTCCCCCCATAACGAATGACGAAATACTCTGAAAGTTTTGTTTTCGTGATTACTCAATAACGGTTAATTTTACTGGTGCCGTTTGAATGTACGAAATGTAGGGATTGATATTCTCTACATTTTCGTTCATATAAATAACCTTCGAATTTTGCCATATTTTCATCCGTTACCGAAAATATAAATATTTTTATCTTTTGCCGGAAAAGTTTTGACTGTATGAAAGGACAATTATTATGAAAGGACAAACATTTTAAGTGAATCGGTTGAAAATTGTCTGAGTTATGTTTCCGGCCAACTTAAAAAATGCAGTTTTGAGATAAACGCTGCACAGGCGCCATTTTGAAATTAATCGCTTCAAAAAAATTATTGTATACAGTCATTGATATGTATGATAAACACCCTTTTTGTAATCTCGATTTATTTTGTAGTATTTCTACAAAATAATCCCCAAAAGCCTATTTTTTCGGCTTCTAGAGTGGCCTAAGGCCTTAATGGACGACCCCACGTATAAATTGTACGTTTTGATATATTACATATATATTTACCTAAAGTAAACAGTATAAATTGTTCGTTCTGAAATAGCTTATTAAAATGCTTTCAGTATTTTACTTGCTTCTTTTTGTTGAAAAAAAAACGAGAGCAGAAGCGGGGGGCGGGCTCTATGTCACGTAATTTTCAGGAGCGGCAGGGGGGGAGGCACCGGCAACCGTCACGAAATGTCACAGAGGGGGGGGAGGGGGTCGAATATTGATAAAATTTGCGTCACGTGTTTTATGAATGGCCCCAAAGTACATACACGAAAGAAGAAAAAACGTTTACATGCTTTTTTGCTCCAAAACTACAAAAGATCGTAGAAGATACACGTTGGGGTGATTTGGATAGGTATTGATATGAGGCATTTAGATTTTTCTTTTGAACGTAACTTTTCGGGGCACATGTGTGTGTGTGTGTGTGTGTGTGTGTGTGTGTGTGTGTGTGTGTACACACGTAGATACAAGCAATGCTTCTGAACATCCGCCCCTTGTCTCATATACAGGTTGACAATATTCTTCGTTATTTGACAACTCCCAATGTCAGTGAAGAGATGAATTTTTGTACATTTGTTTTCATTTTTTTTTTTTTTCATACGCCAACGTTTTCGTATTTTCATTTGCTACCACGTCATTTTCAAAAAATAAAATGATCGGCAAACAAATGAAGTTTTGGAAATGGAGACATGGAAAAATTCAATTTTACATAATGTCAATATTCTATGTGGACGAATGAAACGTATCGAGGTAGATTTGTAACTTGTCATGTATATTTACGTTCGATAGCATCGATTTGAATTCTTTTAATCGGATTTTAAATTGCTATAGCCAGAAAGCGGACAATAAAAGTAAAAGGTGCAAAAACAAAGAGAATATTTCGAATTAAGCATGGACCGTAATGTTATTATTCAATTTCTATATGAAATCCAATAATAGGATTTTTCATTGACGTTGGTAACAAAAATTGCATGATTAAAATTTAAACAATTTTAATTAGTAAACGTAAGTATCCATTTTACTTTACACTTTCTTTTGGCCGGTTCCCGGTCCTAGAGAATACGATACACAATTAAAGATTGAAATAAAAGCGAATATTTATTTGTTCGGTGTACAAATAAGTTCTCGGCCTAAGAATAAGACCAGCTTTATTGGCCTGGTGTCATATAATACCAACCTAGTAGACTATTTTTCCGGGCCAACAGTTTAACGTAACCACAAAATATACACCGTGAGCCCAGTGAGCAAAATGAGTTGCAATGATGCACATGTTAGGCACTGTATACTTTGCACGTTCGAATTGAAAAAAAATACTCCTGAGGCTAAGGAGATTATTTGTCAGGTATTAGCGGGAAGATGCCGTACCCATCCGTACCGTGAAGAAGTTGTTTCAAAGGTTCCAAAGTGGAAATTTTGACCTCGAGTATGACGAGAGACCAGGACGATAAAAAAAATCGGAGACGAGGATTTGGAGCAGTTGCTGGACGAAGATCCTTGCCAAATGCAATCGGAGGTTGCTGCTACATTAAGTGTTACCCAACAAGACATTTTCAGTCGTTAAAAAAACTCGGCAAGATTCAAAACGGCCTCACACAGGCAAACGACCTAGGCCGGTCATATTGCTGCATGACAATGCCAGACCACCCACAGCAAAAAGGACCAGAGACGTTTTAGATTCGATAGACTGGGAAGTTTTGCCTCACCCGACGTAATCATCATACTTTGCTCCATCGGATTTTCACTTGTTCCGATCGCTCCAGCATCATTTGACTGATGGCCTCTTCAAAACGTTCGACGAAGTCAATAATTCTAATACCGACTTTATCGACTCAAAACCACCTTCTTTTCACGGCCAAGGAATTCGCAATGTGCCTAACAGGTGGGGGAAATGTGTCGAAGTTAACGGAGATTACTTTCCAGCTCAAAATGTACCTTGAATTTAAGTGAATAAATCATTATGTTAATAAAAAAACGTCCAACAATTTATTCGTACACCTATCAGTAACCAATCTTACATTAAATGAGACTAGGATCAATTTAATTATTTGAAATATTTTTATTCAATCATTGCGAATAAAGGCCAAGGGGGATCAAAAAAATAATAATTTTTCTTTATTATTGGAATACGGCAAAGAATTTTTATTAAATATTCGAAATGCATAAAGTAGTGAACAAAATTTGTTTTAAATCATTTTTCTTGTTATTCCCCCTAGTCTTTCTTCACAAGAATTGAACACAAATATTGCAAATAATCAAATTTGATCTTAGTACAGTTGAATGAAAGATTGGCTACTGATTTTCCGTTTCGAAAACTGGTTTTCCGAAAAATTGGAAACAACGTAACAAAACAGTCGTCATTATCGTCTCGATACGCACGTGCAGGTGTAAATGCATACCTAGTTTTTCCCTCTTTTTTTCTAATATACACGTGCCCCCAGCAAAGTGATACCTGGCTCGCGCGACTCACGTGTATGTCTGATTAAGTTGCCCGATACTAGTCAACCCCATCTCGATGAGTCACGTAATACGAATGGCTTGATAAACACAGATAGCGAGGACCGGAAAGAAGGGAGGAAAAGAAAGGAATGATTGGATGAATATAGCGATGGCATAGCAAAGACCGAGAATCGAACAGCCTGCCACGAGGCGAACGGAAGAGGATATCGGAACACGATTATTTGTGACCGACTGTGAGAACCGTGAAAGGGGCAAATAAAAAAGAACAAAAAAAAAGAGAAATTCGAACGAGTGTGTACAATTGATGTAGATCGATCAAATAACTGATACACTTATCGATAAAAAAAATATTGTACACCCTAACAACTGTATCGAGAAAGTAAAACAAAAATTTGTAAATGTTGATAGGGTAGATTTTTTTTTAATTTAATTTTAATTTCTTTGTCTGTTCAAATTTCACTTTGATAATCGCGGCTTTTTGGCAGTGTAGACATTTTTTATTTTAATTAAGAGGATGGAGCACTCAGGTATCGTAAATAATTATTGAACAGCTGAAAAAAATCGATCATTCCAATTTGGTCGGAATTAATTCATATCAAGTGAATCTGGAATATTTGCATAATCATTGGCGTCCTTTTTTGTCCCATGTGATCTGATCCCGGATGTGTACAAGTGTTATTTTCGTCGTGAATGGAAAGGCCGAGATATAAAAGTGTGAGGTGTGTCTACGAGTGTGAGAGAGTGCAGGAGAACGCTCGTCCACTGTGAGAGCTCGACATATGGGTCCTTCCGGCCATCAGGTGCACACAAGGGGATACACAATATAACCATAGTAACTGTCTGCACACGATTTCCAAGAGCGCAGGTGTAAACCAAGGGGTTTCTTTGCCTCAGCTATCTTTCCGAAGAAAAAAAAACAACGGAAATGAAATCGAAGCAGAGAAGATGAATGTCGAAAACGAGCATTCATTCGTAACCGAACAAATCAGGTGTTATATGTATTAGGGAAAATAATTGCTAATCGTACTTTGAGAGGCAAAGTTCCAGACCTTTCGACAAATTAACTTTCTTACCCAAGAAAAGCAATTCATTATTCTCTTCGCACTATAATTTATTATCATCTCTATAAACATCGACATTTTTAACGATTCATTTTCTATAAATTTGTCAATTTAAATGTTGGACGACCTAAATTCAATGAGTCGAATATCAGACAATCTTCTAAAATTGACACTATTATTATTCCACCGTAAATTTCATAGACAACTTAGTTATCATTTTTCATTAGAAAAAATGGTGACTGAATTTTTGTATAGAATTTGATAACCTCAAATTTATTTACATTTTAGCTTAACCTTATTTTTAATATTTAATTACCTTAAATTTCTTTATATTAATTATACTATTATTATTAATAAAAAATGAATGATGACTTTCCATTTTTACTTTAAATTTCGTTAAGGCGGGACACCACTGAGACGGATCAGAAAAATCGATCTTTTAACATTTCTCAAAGTATACATATTCAAGAATATGTGAAAAAAATTAGAAGTTAAAATATTGAAAATTTACCAACTTACAGACGATTTAGTGAGAGCAGGTAGGGCAAGGATTGACGTATGATAAAACTTTGAATCGCGTTTTTCTCAAAACATCTTTTCACGACCTGGCCGGAATCATAACTTTAGATATGATTGTGCGATTTTCAATTTAAAAAACCCAACATGTCCGTAATTTTAGTAGCTATCGTTGTACGTAACCGTTTTTCTCGATATTTCGTATTTTTACACTCCCGAATACAAGTAAAAATGACGCCAAAATTACACTCTTTTTTAACACTGGCCATTTAGTGATTTTTTTCCAAAAAATGACTACATACGACGAGAACTACATTTATTTAGATTATAAGACTTTTTTATTTTTATTTCTCAGATCAACCGTTCTCGAGATATCGATCCGGCCGTTGGACCACATTTTTTATACAAAGGCTCTATACCTCAACAACGTTGAAAAGTAAAAAAAATAACTAAATATTTACACGAAATAAGTTCATTGTGTGATTGATAACATACCTTTTTTCCAAATACCAAATAAATAATCTCAGGGATAAAAAAAATAGGATGAAACAACCTTTTTCGCCCGGTCTCAGTGGTGTCCTCCCTTAAGTTCGGTTTAAACATGAAACAACTTTCCCTGGTTCTCTACATTATTATTTATATTAATATACAGTTCTTTATATTATTATTGTTTATAAGAAGATAAAATCTATTTTCCATTATCACCTTACATTTTTTAATTTCGAAAACAAGAACAATTTTCTTGTTGTTCGCTATTGCGATTTGATGGAATTTGATTTACAAACAAATCCCGAGACCTGCGTTCGTCATAATTCTCGATTCACCGAGAGATTTTCATCGAACGTGTAGGACGTCGAAAAAACAAACATTTTGTCGTAGCGTGGAAAAAAGAACGCCGGGTTTATTCGCCTCTGGGTCTCTGCAACGCAGGCAGGTACAAAACGCACAGCCTCCAGATATAGGAGCAGGTATGGAATTTCGTGCTTCGACAACCTTCGAGGCATTTAAGGTGGAGAATATTAATGGGAATCCTTGGGTTTTTCCACGGTCGACTTTTCCAGCCACTCAAGGAACATTTAAGTTGCCGCCAAAGCCGATTAGGCCAACGCGAGAAACCCTCGGGCGCAGGTGGGAGTGCAACAGAAGGATGGACATTTTTTCCTTCAACCTCTCTTCCATAGCACACGCAATGCGTATTTTGGAAAGATGAGAGGTCGTTTCTGGTGCACCTCGTCGGGGCAACTACAGGTTTTTTTGTCATATCTATGGGAAGAAAGGGAAAAAATCGTCGATCGATGTATAAATCAAAGAAATTGTACCAAGAATGTTGTATTTTTGAATGAATATTATTTTGGAAATGAATAACGATGTCAACGTAATAATTTGTGAGCAGTGCAGATATATGGTTGTGTCGTATGATCATCGCTGTTGTTGTATTACGGCGGTGGGATCGTTCTCGTTAAATCATTGTTGTTTCAGTTGAATTTTTGTCGTTTTCATCGCCATTGTATCGTTATAGTTATTTAATTACCATTTGATCCATTCTCGTATCGTTTTCGTTGTTGTTATTGCTGTAAGGTTGTGTCCTTGTAGCTACATCGTTTTTCTTGTAACGTCGTTGTGGCGTTGAGGTTATATTATTGTCGTTGTCAGTGCATCGTCGTTGTATCGTATAGTTTTTGTTGTTGCTGTATCGTTGGCGTTGTTGTTGTTTCATTGTCATTTCATCGTTACTTTGTTATAATTATATGATTGTGTCGTTTTTGTTGTATTTTTGTTATGGTTGTTTATTATCACCGTTTTTCTTTTTTGTCGCTGTATAGATGTCGACGTAGTGTTGTTGTTTTTGCACTATTGTTGTTTTCCGTAGTATTGTTGTTTTCGGAGCATTGTTATTTTCGTATTATTGTTGTCATCGTAGTATTGTTGTTTTCGTAGCCATTTTATTTTCATAGTAATATTGTTTTCGTACTATTGCTTTTTTCGTTGCATTCTTGTTGTTGTTATATTCTTGTTGTCGTTGTATTCTTGCTGTCATTGAATCGTTGTTGTCGTTATATTGTTGTTTTCTGTCCATGTATTGTTGTTTCCGTTGTATTCTTGCTGTGATTGTATTGTTGTTGTTTTATTGTTGGTGTCGTTGTATTGCTGTTTTCATTGTATTCTTATCGTCGTTGTCGTTATAGTGTTACTTTTGTTGTATTCTTGTTGTCAATGTACTGTTGTTTCTGTCGTATTCTTGTTGTCGTTGTATTCTTGGTGTCGTTTTATTGCTGTTGTGTCATTGCTATTGCCGTATCATTAATGTTGTATATTCCGTATATGTTGCTATTACGGCGTCATCGTTACATCATTGCTCCGATAGTGTCGTTTTTACAGCATGATTGTTCTATCATTGCTATTGTATTGTTATCTTTGCATCATTGCCGTGATATTGTCGTTTTCATAATGCAGTCGTTGTGCCGTTGCCGTTGTATCGTTGCGTCATTGTCGTTGACGTTGTGTCAATGGCTCGATTATCGACGTTCATGGATCTCTGTGTTTGTATCACAAATGTTTTCGTTGTACCGTTATTGTTGCGTTATTACCCTTACGTTGTTGCTGTTCTTCTATCGTTGTCGTTATCGAGTAGTCGTTGTTTTTATCGTCCGCCGCCAATAAACTTCGCAGCTACACGATTCGCCAACCATTCGTGCGTAATATTTTCGCGGAACTCTTACGTAACATAACAGGACTTGAGAAAAAGTGTCACAGAAAATGCTCCCGTAGGCACACATTACATGCGTTATCGCATTACAAACAACTTGGCTACCGAGATACTTATCTGGAATGCTTGTAAATACATACTCGGCATACACCCCGAGTGTATCGCACTAACTTTTACATCCGATATGGCGTGTCGATGACCTCCCTGGAAAACATTTCTCCGATCAAGCCGTCGAATGATTGATTTCTCGACTTTTTTTATATATCTAGAACACGCGCCGCTCGGTAGGCCAACCGTATGGGGAATTCCATACAAAATCGAATGCATGCTCGAACATCGTGCATTTTTAAATCATCCATCTTGCTGCACACAAAATTGTAAGACGTGAAATGAGAAGCCAATTTACTTTTGGCAAATTTCACTTGCGTCGAAAAATTTGACGTGGTTTTTTCCGAAGAAGATTTAGCTTCTAGAAAGAATATCCATTTGCATAACATGATTTATTTGATAATCTTTTTTTCGACTTAAATTCTGAAATACATACATATATATTAGGGTGGCCGTTATTTTGGCTTCGGTAAAAAAATTTAACGTCTAGCAAAAAAAACTAATCAACATATGAAAAAAAAAATCTGTGTAAAATTTGGACGCGCTGGGATAAGGAGAACACGTGCCACCGAGCAGTTTAAATTTCAAAAAATACATATTTGTTTTTAATCTTCGATTTGTTTTTAAAAATTCGACGTGGTTTTTTCCATCACAGAAGATTTAGCTTCTAGAAAGTAATATCCATTTGCATAACATGATTTATTTGATAATCTTTTTTTCGACTTAAATTCTGAAATACATACATATATATTAGGGTGGCCGTTATTTTGGCTTCGGTAAAAAAATTTAACGTCTAGCAAAAAAAGTAATCAACACATGAAAAAAAAAATCTGTGTAAAATTTGGACGCGCTGGGATAAGGAGAACACCTGCCACCGAGCAGTTTAAATTTCAAAAATACATATTTGTTTTTAATCTTCATCATAAGTCAATCGATTGTTAAAATCGGTGATATGTATAATACCTCGCTCCGCTATGTCATTACAGACTCTTATTTTTTTTATCAATTGCGCGCCCATTTGATAACTCTCGTTCGAGTCCAAACAGATACATCGGTGTCGAGAAAAGTACAATCAATTTTAAATCGTTCAAAAAACGCCATAGATTCGGCACTAATAAAGAAATCAATGTCTTTATCGAGCAAAAAAGTAAAGTCTGACTGGAAAACCTGATACCGTTTGGAACCGGATCGTACAATCGAAATAAATTTGTAGAAACGTAAAAATTTCACGTGTTATATATTTTTTCTATGTCCAACAATGGCAAACCAACTCGGTCGGTAATGCTCGGGAGGTAAAAATGAGCGGACGAAGCGCCACGACTACCCAGCTAACCAAGTATCGGAAATGTACCGCTCGTGTGGATAGCGCCGTACCGCTACTGTTGCCACCTCGTACGTGCGAACGGTACTGGTACATGACCGGTACGCCGTACGGTTCGCTGTACCGCCAATGTGCTAGTACGGTACCGGTACAGTATCGCCACCGTGGAGCCACCGTACACTGCAGTACGGTGTAACTCCACGGTAGCGATACCGTGGAGGTACGACTACGCTGGTATCCTGTACCCGTAGATTACCGGTACTGTGGGGTACGGCGTACTCCACATTTGCGATACGCTGTACCAAAGGTACGCTTGGTTAACTGGGTAACTATTTGTCTGCACTATATTTTGTATTATCGCCACTACAGTTGGAAAATCTTCTCGCAGGTTCAAGAAAAAATATCATTTTGAAGCATTCAATACATGATTATTATATTATTATTTGCATAAAAAATCCGCTCCGATAATTAATTCACTGCTTCAATTTCCCGCCACAATGTGGCCAAACCGCCACGTCCGTTTTCAAATTTTCTATTAATTTTTCAATCTACTCACGATTATACATAATTAATGGAAAAAAATCAGTAAATAATATGTTTTGTACCTCTTAATAGGTATAATCAATGTACCCAATTCCAGATTTTTAATTAATATTATGAGACTAATGAATATTTTAGTGCGACCATTAAAAAAATGCATGTATTTTTGAAAATTAAACTGCTCCGTGGCACGTGTTCTCCTTATCCCAGCGCGTCCAAATTTTACACAGATTTTTTTTCATATCTTGATTAGTTTTTTTGCTAGACGTTACATTTTTTTTGCCGAAGCCAAAATAACGGCCACCCTAATATATATGTACATATGAAGAAGAAATTGCACACACACACATACACACCTATATATATAAGTGTGTATGTGTGTGTGTGTGCAATTTCTTCTTCATATGTACATATATATGTATGTATGTATTTCAGAATTTATATATATCGTCCTCGAATCGTAACGTTGAATGCCCCATATGAAGAAAAGACTTAAACATAGGTGTGTCGAAACGACGTTAAAATTGTCAATGGGAATAAAACATGGTGTGCATACTACATATGTATATTATAGGTATACCACACACACACACACACACACACACACACACACACACACACACACACACACACACACACACACACACACACACACACACACACACACACACACACACACACACACACACACACACGCGCGCGCGCGCGCACGCACGCACGCACGCACGCACGCACGCACGCACGCACGCACGCACGCACGCACGCACGCACGCACGCACGCACGCACGCACGCACGCACGCACGCACGCACGCACGCACGCACGCACGCACGCACACACACACACACACACACACACGCAAACGCACACGCACGCACGCACACACACACACACACAAACACACACACACATACATATACCTATAATATACATATGTAATATGGACACCATGTTTTATTCCCATAGACAATTTTAACGTCGTTTCGACACACCTATGTTTAAGTCTTTTCTTCATATGGGGCATTCAACGTTACGATTCGAGGCTTTTTATTTGCTACCAGATTTATTGTTTTTTAGACTTCCTCACTATCTGAATCTTTCTGAATAAACCGATTCATATGAAATCAAGTGACGTATGAATTTTTGCATGGAATTGAATGACGATCAGTAGATAGATAATTTATATTCGTACAAAAAATGTATACGTCATTTAATTTCATAGGAATACATTAGATTAATTCAATGAATCCTGTCGGCAAAACGAGTGGAAACTTGAGGCAGGTCGGTACTTCAGTGCGTTGTAAAACTCGAATTTTGGCTTATCCCGAAAAATGTTCGTCTCGTAAAATTTGAAATACATTTTTCTCAAAATTCCATTTTAAATTCTGCGCAAGTTCTCTACGACACAAAAATTTGGCAATTTTAATAAAACTCGGCTTAAAATGTTAACGAGAGTCTCCACAAAGTAAGCCGCTCCATAATGTTATGCTGAAAAAGTAATTTTTTATTAACAAAAAAGCTGGCAGAATTTTTGTTGAATCCATGCAAATAAACTCATAGGTTATGAGTATATTTATAGATCCGTTTATAACAGGTTGGCTTGTGTATGAGTGTTTTTATACGAAATTGAATAACCCATGGACTTGCTTGCGTGAAATTCAATTATCTACGGCTGAGCGTTACACGTGATTGAGAGATCGACTGACCCTTTGGATCGCAGATCTATAGATTCCTTCCACGTATCCAAACGATAGAATCGTAGATCCTCTTGCATAAAATTAAGAGATCTATAGAGCTCTCTATATTTCAGCCCCAAGACGGTGGACCATTCATAAATGATTCAAATTTGATTTAAGGGGGGAGATACCTTTAGGCGATGAAAAAATTTGCTGATTTTCATAAGTGTTCTTTTTTAAGGGAAAATTTATTCACCATTTGTGAGACTTCGGGTATGTTTTCTTACACCTTTGGCTGTTACATGGTATTTTTTTTATTAATCTTTAAAAATGGCGGAGGTATGGCACGGTCTTCTAAACTGTTTTTTCAAAACTGGCGTGACATATAGGTAAAAAAACTAATTGACCTATTCCCATGACATTTGGTATGAATATTTCTAGCCTCAATGTCGAAAACATGACCCTAAATGTTCTTGAAAATAAGTTAAAAAAAGTATTTTTAACGCGAAATGTAGCTATTTTTTCGGAAAATTCAATCTTCATCGTTTTTTAACAATTTTCATTTTTTATTGGTTTATATTCTGCGCATGAGTGTTAATGAAAAAAAATCTTCGTTGTTTTTTTTTCAGATTAACCTCGCCGACGCTACGCGTCACGCCGTCTGACAACATCCGCCGCAACCCGTTTAGAAGACCGTGCCATACCTCTGCCATTTTTAAAGATTAATCAATAAAAATACCATGTAACAGCCAAAAGTAGTTATAAAACATACCGTAAGTCGCAAAAATGTTCATTTTGTTGCACTGTCGAGAATCGGTAAATTCGGAGTGGAATTGACGGTATATAACAGACTGCGAAGAAAAACTACATGCAGCCGCGAGAGAAATAATAGTCTCTGGCGATCTTGGCCTACATCCAGGAGGATTTTCGCCGTATTTTCTTTAAAAACTCGATTGCTCCGGCACATTTGTGTGCGCGTAAATGCGCGAGTTGTTCATTAGTATATATCGCCGTAAAGGAAGTATGCAAGGAAGAAACAGCGGCAGGGCACGAAGAGGAAGAAAAGGATTTAGAGAAAAAATAATGGCGTGAGATAGGCTAGCGCTCTTTTATTCTCGAAGCAAAAAATGGGGCATGTGAAAAAAGAGTGCGGGAATTTTTTTTACCAGATTCCTAATGAGCCTTGACTGAAAAGTTCGATGCACATTTATTGTGCATAGAATTATTAATGTATTTGTAAACAAATAGTGTAAAAATGATCGCACTTGGTAGCGGTCAATTTTTTAATTGACAATTTAATTTTGCTACGAAGAATTCTTTTTGAAAAAAAAACGAATGCCGGAGGAGGAAAAGCAGCGATGGTATAATTTCGCATATAGCGGATATTTTGCGAAACTTTCAAATGGTCAATAATTCTGAAAGGAATAGTGTACAATTTTTTGTTCGAAGTGTTGTATGATTTTCTCGTCTCTGGTGATCACGGCACTGTATAATCTTGATGCACACTCAGCTATCTCGTGATCGTCCACCACTGAATTTACTTAATTACGCCGGTGTCATTTACAACGTATGGACGAAGAAAAGGATAAATCGAGACACAGGAAGAGATTGAGCGACAGATCAATTAGTAACGAATAATTGATCGTCGTTCTCCTGGCGAAAAAATTTGCTACCACTTTCCATTTGAATTACCACTCCGTGTTTGTTTATTTGCTCTTTTAAATGTTTCCGCCTGACATAAATACATGATTTGTCAATTTTTTTGTCTTTTTCGGGATTATATACAGCTCATTCATCATTTAACTTCTTGTCAGGAAAAAAACATGATTGAGAATGAATTAATGATAATGGCTCTCAATGTGCCTGTCGTTTACTTGTCTGAATTAAAAAAGAATAAGTAAAAGAATTAACACTTTGTTATTTAGCATGTTTTTTTCATTACAGGAATATTTTCTTAGAAGCTTTTGGGAGCAAAAAAGGAGAAATTTTATTGTGAGTAAATCATTGATCATGTTAAAGCAATTGTTCCATATTAGCTATTTGATATATTGGGAGTTGTAATAAATAAATTACAAAACATAGAAAAGGAATGAGGGTCTCGTTATCGTAAATGATTTATTATTGTTATATTCTTTCCGCAATTCTTGCAGGAAAAGGTAGACTTCTTTTAATTAAAGTGATACTCATAACAACGTCGGGCGATCATTGATTTTGTTTATTTGCTATTTTAGATATTAAGAATAGTAATAAATAAATAACAAAAAACAGTGAAGCAATAATGTTCGCAAGTCTCTTATTGCAAAACGAGACGAAATATTTTTTTCTTTTCAACCGCCGTGACAGTTCTTCTATAATTCTTTGCCTAAATAATAAGCCACATTTTAATTAGAGGTCTCTCAATAATGATAATAATGAATTATGCATTGCGTGTATCGGGTTTGTGGAATATTAGGAATAAAGCAAAATAATTAACAAAAAATGGAAAAGGAATAATGTCTTTGACTATCGTAACTTCCTGCCAAAAAAAATAATGCGCATTCTGATTAAATTGCATCAACTGCAATGTCGAATGGCACTTTGATAATTAGCTTTTTGGAATCGGAGGAATAAACGAGTATTAGAAATGAAACAAAATAAATAGATAAAAAAGAACGTGAGCGGAATAATGGGGCTCGTGTCTCGTTATATTACTCGATACGCGCTGGTTTCCTTCCACGCTAGGATGATAGAGCGTGGTGTGGAAGCGCGGATATAAAATATCTGCTCTTGCACAGTATACTAGAGCATGCTCGAGATGCTCCATTTCCCGCGAGAGACTACGTACAAAAGCGTTTTGCGAAGTGCACTCTTTTCCACGACTAACATGAGAGCGAAGTCACGGTAAAACTCATCATTCTCGTCGTTTCCCCAATAAGCGCGCCTTCAAAAGCTCCGACAATAACGTTCAAAACGACGGAGAAAATGTGACGGATCGGTGCAAGAAAAAAAAACTTAATTTGCATATTGCGAGTTTGCGGATGTTTTTCGCGTGCAGTGTTTGAAAATTTTTGCTGGTAATAAGTGAAAATGGGCTATTTTACGTAAGCGAAAAAAAGTATTATTCAATTTGTTTACGTGCGTAAGTTTTGAACTTTTTAAATTAAGTGATTAACCGTAAGAGTAGAGGATTGAGGATATGTCGCACGTAAATTCGTAGCGAAATTTCGTTTTGTTCAAAGCTTTAGTACTTTGCGACTCGACAAAAATCTAAAAATTACGATATTCACAAATCAATTACGATATGTACTAACAATAAAACAAAACCAGATATTCAAGACATCATTAACGTTGATTTGGCATAGCAATAATGTAACAAATGTACTAACAAATTGTTTGAACAAAAATTCGAAAAAAAAATCTTCTTGATATAAATTGAATAGTAGATTTTTCTAAATACTCATGAATTTCTATCGAATTTGCGCTCTTTTTCAAAATTCCTCTATTCGAATGTTTTTGAAGGTTATAGTTAGCAGACTCTTCGTCAATTACTTGGAAACTTCCTAAGCACAATGTGGATCATTTTACAAAATGTAAAAAATTCTCTCAAAATGATTCTCCATTTGAAGAATTGAAAATATCAAAATGGGCAAAAAATAATTTTTTAAATCCCTGGTAGGTGCTCCAAAAGATCAATGAAGTAATTGAGTCAAATAATTTTTATAAATACTAAATAAATAAATTTGTCATACGATTTTATATCGATATTATTTATTAACGAATTTCAGGCCTCATTATCACTCGAAGTCAATGTTCGTAATAATTCCATTATGTCCGAATACTTTCAAATTTGCAAATTTCATATCGAAGTTTTTTTCTCACATTGTCAAATTACAAGTGACTGAAGATCTGACCAAAACGGACAAGGCCGGGGCTGCTTATGTGATACGTCGTTACATTTGAGTAGATGAGTGATGTGTATATCATTAACACGTTTTAGAATGGCGAGGCATTTGTGAATCAATTTTTGAAATACACATTGTTTTGCGACGAGCAAACGATAAATGTTTTGTAATTGTTAAAGTTATAATTAAGTTCTGTAATAATTAGACCGATAATTTTTGAAAAGTTGGGAAAATGTATTTCTTTCATGAATGATTTCGTCTACTTTTAGCTCAGCTTAGACGGATCGGAACTCTATAGAAACTTGAGAAGATCCGATCGACAGTAAACGCAAGATGAAGAATGGAGCGCAGAAACTTTTTATTGCATTGCAACGTTTATACGATCGTAAACAAATGAGAAAACACAACAACAACATCAACAAACACCATCCGCGTTGTTATATCCCGTCCTATAAAATCCTTATGAAATTTGTTTTTATCCTTACAGCAAAGTAGTAGCAAGTACTCGTATTATTGTCGAGGTAACAGCGGAACCGGAAGTGGCCATGGGAATGAAAGAGAGCGAGAGGGTCGATCATATCGCCACCTCGTGTTTAATTCGTATTCATACAGTGGCGTTCGCCTCGTACGCAAAGATGTTTCATTTCGTATCGTATCGCACACGAGACCCTCTTGCTCTCTCTCCCCTCAGTGCCATTCCTCGAGGGCATAAGAACTTCGAGCAGGCATTTTTTACCTAGACGAGCATGGAATTGTTGATTTTATAGTTTCGAGGCCATTCGTAGCTTTTTTCTACACGAATTGCGTAACGTGTGTTTGGGTTTGGTTCGGTCTAGGAAAGTTGTAGGCTAAAGTAAGAAAGGGCATGTCCCTGAGGAAGTTAAACAGCTTCGGTAAGGTAGGAACCCTTGAAGACTGCGCGGGTGCGTGGACACGAATAATCCAAGTTGTCACGCCGAAAACAATTCGCTAGAGGTTTTCCAGAGAAATATTCCAAAGGTGACCATTTGCGCTCCGAATCATTGAAGATAGCGTGGACCTTTTTTTAATGAGAATTTTCAATGTCGATTTTAGCACACACGTCCGTTTTTAAAATGAGTGGAAACTTGAGGCAGTTTTGTACGTCCGTAAAAATCGACTTTTTGCTTTTTCCGGAAAATTGAACCCAAACAAACTAATTTCTAGATCACAAAAATTTGAGATCAAACGAATCAGTTCTTTTAGAAATTATTTGTTTGTGCCTTTTATTAACAAATAATTTAATTTTTATTAACATCTAGTTTTTTATCGTTTCTTTTTGTCAACAATTCATTTTTTCTAAGAATCATTTCTGGAAGAAATGATTTATTTGTTGCATAATAATACATTGGCATTTGTGCAAAACTTGGGTTATTTGGCTTTCATAGTTTACTTAACAAAAATTCACGAATATTTGCTATTTTCCGATTCAACCAATTAGCGACCGGCCTCAATTTCGAACCTCGCTGAGGTTTTCAATTCTCATAGGGTTAGTGTGCCATTCAAAAATGTAATATCACTCGTGTTCTCCAGGTCTCGGTCAACTTTTTAAATTTTACATTAGGAAATAGCCCCTTTGGTACCGGACACCGGGTATAAGATCAAGAGGTACAGTGATTTTGGCCTGTACGATTAAATCGAGGAACAATGTCAAATGTCGACACTATATTTTTCTCTCTCTCTCTCTCTCAGGAATTACATTAACGAGACGATTCACATATAAATGCTTGCAATACGTATACCAAATATGACGAGGCAAAAGGCGGGTGTGAATCACACGCTTGGTGTGCCCGAGCTCGGTGTCGCAAGTTGCACCCTTTGCTCGTCATCGTCGTCCCTAGTGTGGTCCTTAATATACCGCATACATACGCGCTCGAGTGTATTTGCCTAGCGAGGCCAGACTATCGAACTCGGCCGTATAGACGTGGCAGGGAAACGCACGAGTATTGTAACTAACCCCGGTTAACCGGCGGAAACCGAGGGAGAAAGAAAGAAAGAAAGAAAGAAAGAAAGAGAGAGAGAGAGAGAGAGAGAGAGAGAGAGAGAGAGAGAGAGAGAGAGAGAGAGAGAGAGAGAGAGAGGGAGAGAGGGAGAGAGAGAGAGAGAGAGAGAGAGAGAGAGAGAGGGAGATGCTCAAAAAAGTTTTTCTCCACTTGCATGCTCAGAAAAGGTTTTTTTAACACTGCATGCTCAAAAAATATTTTTTAATCACTGCATGCTCCAAACATGTCTTTTAGTACCGCGATTTAAACGATGAATAAGTGCTACGTTAGAACAAAATTAAAGATATTTTACCGGTACCACCATGTTATGTTTATGTAACTCTGCGTACTTAACAAAGAAAAAAATAATCATTAAAAACACCGTACTGGAAAAATCAAAAATATTTTTTCAGTACTATGCAATTCCGAGAAATAAAAAACTTCTAGCACTGTGTGATTAATAAATACGAAATATTTTTTTAGCATTATACACTTTAAAAATAAAACATTTATTTCAAGCACTACGGGCTCAAAAGTAAAAAATATTTTTCTCCTGCAGTAATTGAAGAATCACGAATATTTTATACGGACCGCATACAATTAAAAAAACACGAAAAAAATACACAGGATATCCAAATATCGCTACGTAAAATCCGTACTCCTAAAAATATTTCGCTCGTTGAAAATCGTTTGTCAATTTCCAATTAGCAAAACCTCATCTAATAAAACAAGGGAAATTTCGGTCGTTAATTCCACGGTAAAATTCTCCCCAATCTAAAATGCAATTAACAATCAAAAAATAATTAGTACCGTGACCAAATTTGGAAATTCCGCAGCATTATTTTGAAAGTTCTCCAACGGGAATAAAATCCAAACCGAACCAAGAATTTTTATAAAAATTTGCATCAGACGCGATTGTCATCGATTATATTATTCGCGTGATTTCGCGGTAATTGTCGTTGCCATTTCTCGCGAATCCCACGATTCGGTCACTGCCTCGTGCATCCACGTATGCACTACTATGTATTGAGTAATGGAATTCCCCGAGGTACATTTACGGAAACGGTTGACTAGTCTTACGGTCGACTTGTCGAACAATCAATCCACCGACGCGCTTTCAGTACGCTACAGTTGTGAAACTTCAATGTTTCTTCTTTCTTAAGAATCGTTCTCGTGGACGAAGACCATGGTCGCATTTACTGGCCATGGTCTCGGGCGGCGACTCGACTGCCAATTCTCGCGCATCGGATTTCCAGTACATTCTTTGCCTATTGTAACTTTATACATACATCCATACATGCGTTATATATACATGCCCTCGTGTATGTTTATATTATATATCTATCTATATACATATATATACACACTGTGTCCCATTTTTAAAAAGCATTAAAACAAATCGGACAGTTGAGGTACACAAAAAGGTGTTTTCTACAAAAGTTTTATAAATTTGAGGAGGACATCCGATGGTAATACAAAATATTTTTTTGTCGCCATGTCTACAAGATACCATGATAACTTTCAATTTTTCAAATGGACATGCATAGCTTTTATGTAAAGAAGAAACAGCTAATTTTGGGACGAATTCAAAAGAAAAAAAATTCTCTCGCTTATAAATCGAGATATTTCTGGCGGTTTAAAGTTTTTGGAAATGCCTCATACATTACAGCGGCGAATGTTCGAGTCTGTGTCGAGCAATATGATCAGTTTTTATTGTTTAGGGGCAGTTTATGGTTTTATATGCACAAATGATTAAAAATTTTATACATGTTTTTTTTTCTCGTATTTCGAAACTTTTATTAATGACCCATAATTCTTCTCCGATTTTCATCTCTTGTTCTAACGTCATAATATTTTAATTTTTGCGGCGGTGTACACCTAAAACGAAAAAAAAATCGTTTTTTTTAAGTACATACTTCGTCAATATCGGTAGAAATATGGATATACACACACGTCATATTTAAGTGAACATAAACATTTTACGTGAGATTGATTGACTTGACCGCACGACATTACCGATTTTCCTGTTCTTTTCTCTTCTTTCGTGTTTCCCAACTCTTTCCAAGTACCGACGATTTTTTTCCGATTTTTATCTTCGTGTTCTTGAGCTGTGAATTTTTAAATTCCGCACGAGCGTAGGAAAAGAAAGAAGACATTTTACTTTTCCAAAAACATCTTACTTAAGGCGGGATATGCATTTACAACGATCAAAAAATCGATTTTATTTTCTTTACACAATAGAACTATTTTTATCGTAGATTCCATTGTACGGGGTCTTTCCCCTTATTACATTCCTCACCATATTCCACTTTATCGAACAATAGAACTATATATGTAGAGAAATCTCCTTAAGTTTCAAAGCGAAATTTGAAACACCTTGAACGATACAGCCGGTCCACGACGTGCCTCACCGTTCGGATTTTGGGCGCGCGCGTCAGGTAGAAGCGAGAGCCCAGAGGGGCAGGCAGAGATGGGCAAAAAGTAATTCAATTAAAAACTACCAATTAAAATTATTACTGTAATTGATCATTTAATTACTTTGTAACAGAGAACTTAAGTCATTAATTCCCACAAGTACCTAGTGCAGTATAATTCAGACTCTGTGTAAACTTCAACACATTTTTCTCAAATCTGCATTTTCGAAATTAGCTTGCAGGATTACTCAAATACTCTTAAACCGATTCAGTTGAAACTTGGTAGAAATATTGATAATATTGCTATCTTCGACCAGAATTGTTTTTGGGAAATGAAGGAAGAAACTACTTTTTTAATCCAAATTTTACAGAAATTTTGCATGAAATGTTTATTGTGTTTATAAATGCATGCCATTCTCTTAAATTTGCATTTTCTTCATTTTAATTACTGTCAAATAGAAACTTTGCATGTTCTAACTGAAAAACAAATATGTATTTTTTTGCAAATTAAAGTCAACGGAAAGCTATATACTGCACGCCGATTCAATTTGCCATTTTGATAACAAAATTATTTAAAATAGTACATTGGTTACCAAGGAGCCAAAATGAGACTTTGGAAAGCTCCCGTCTCCACGGTGCACACGAGTATTTATATAACAAAACCATGTTTTCCGAGCTTTTGTATTGTTAAATAGATATGGCTGTAACCACGTGCAGATGGTGGGCAATAGCCCACGGGAGCTGTATCACACATAGAATCTGTATCGCCCGCCCCGCGGGTCGGGTGGGGGGGGCCTCCCGGAGTCGCCATACGTAATTTTATAAATGTATTTGCCTATTTTTTAAATTAATTCTTTGTGTCGCGGCAATATCGACGATGCTTTGTCGCGGTGTCGCGTGAAAGTGAGGTTATGTTTCTTCCCGTAAATAATGCCTCAACGTACGTAATTCTTCGACCTAAGGACAGCACCTAACGACTGACAGCTGTCCCACAACAGCGTTTAATGACCGTAAGCTCGAGAAATGCGCACGCGCAAATGTTTAGGCTCTAGGCCCTAAAATACCTCTATGCCCTAAAAGACCTTCTTAGTCCGGTTTACACGCACGAAAAAGCGAGGAAACCATGGTTGTGGTATATAAAAATTGTTTTGTATTCAGGGTGAGGCACTAACTGTTGCCACCTTGGATACCTCTGTAATTATCGACGTCATAAAAAAATGTTTGAAACAAAAGTTGTACCGTACGAAAGGGGTCATCAAGTGCGACAATTTTTTTTATCTCAGGCGCTGTCGCACATTAAAGGTCACCTCCACTTTTTTAAATGGGGCGGTACATTTTTTTTCAACTATCTTGTAGAGCATCGAAAACTGCATAAAAAAACATTAAGGGGTCAAAGTCGTTCAAGGTCATTTAAGATAAAAAAGTAACATGAACTTTATTTTTATGTGAAATTACCTTTATTCACAGTAGATGTTCAAAGTGATTGCCATTGGAATCAATGCAGTATTGCAATCTCCTCATCACGGATTGTGTAGAATTTCTTATCACTTCGGCACTTATCGAATCACAGGCTCGAAGAATTCTTTCACGCATATCATCCGGCGTAGTTGGACGTTCTTTATAAACAAGATCTTTTAAGTATCCCCACAAGAAAAAGTCCAGAGGCGTCAAGTCTGGCGAGCGAGCCGGCCACGATACAGCTCCTCCGCGTCCAATCCAACGATTTGGAAATCTCTTTTGCAATTCATTTCTAGCTATCAGCGAAAAATGTGCCGGGCACCCATCATGTTGATACCTCATTCTGTTTCTTGTGTCTAAAGGTATTTCTTCCAATAACGGACCTAATGTTTCTTGAAGGAATGTGGTGTACTTCCTACCATTAAGATTCCCTTCGATGAAATAAGGACCTATGATTCTATCCCCAATAATCCCACACCATACATTGACCGACCACGGTCTTTGGTGTACAACTTGCCGCAGCCAATGTGGATTTTCAGTTGACCACAAATGCATGTTATGCAAGCTAATATATCAATGATTCGTAAATGTTGCCTCATCAGTAAATAAAATCCGATTAATAAATGAGTCATCTCTCTGAATCTGGCGTTGAGCCCATCGGCAGAATTCAGTGCGATTCATGAAATCCGTATCAGTTAATTACTGGTGGGGACTGATGTGGTAAGGAGGATATTTATGACGATGTAGAACACGTAGAATACTTCTTTGGCCTACGCCAGATTCCCTCGCAATTTGACCAATTTCCCTCGCACAAGGGTCTCGATGAACGGCGGCAAGAACACCAATTTCCGTTTCTTTGTTAGTAACTCGCACATCAGTTTGCTCTTCAAACGAATACATCATTTACATTTGCTTGATTCATTAATACTAGCCTCACCATTCTTACTATCGTTATCTTGGGTTTGTTTGGGCGAAACATTGTACAATGTTCCGTGTACATTGTACACTCAGAAAAACGTTTGGTAATACCAACTACGTATATTTAGTTGAAGCAATTTCGCTTGAAGCAGCCTAATTTTACTCGCTTGAAATACAATTCGATTCAAGTGACAAAGCCAGTTTAGTTGAAACAACCAAATTATCATGTCAAAATAGCAATATCTCCCTGGCCATATAATGGGTTGGATTGACTACATCGGAGGTCATACAAGTAATCCGCGTTTTATTTGAACTTCATATTTGGTCGTTCTATTGGCCAATAAACTACATTTTCCAACTGAATTAATTATTACGCATAAAGCGAATGATGGTTGGCTCTACAATTGAATAAGTTAATTGAAACAAATGATTTAATTAAAGTTACTTCGAGGTAAGACCGTGTTTTCTTTTTTCTACGATGTGCATATTTTTCAGCTATTGATTGCTATTGCTACTTGAGTTCTTGTGGATGCAATCGATCACTTTTTTCCCGGCACGATTTCTAGATAACGACTTTATTTGGCGAATCCGACCACGGGCGCGCTCTGTTCGATCGCTGTGAGCGATTAGTTACCCAGCTAACCACGTACCGCAAATGTACCGCATATGTGGAGTGCGCCGTACCGGTACTGTTGCCACCTCGTACGTGCATACGAGGTACATTACCGGTACGACGTACGGTACGCTGTACCGCCAATTTACTAGTACGGTACCGGTACAGTATCGCCACCGTGGAGCCACCGTGCACTGCAGTACGGTGTAACTCCACGGTAGCGATACCGTGGAGGTACGACTACGCTGCTATTCCGTACCCGTACATTACCGGTACTGTAAGGCACGGCGTACTCCACATTTGCGGTATGCTGTACTAATGGAACGCTTGGTCAACTGGGTAGTGGAAATCGCGAATCAGTGTAGTTTCAGATGCATGCACGAACAGCGCTACGATCGCCCTTTCGACTCCCGGCTGTTCACGTCTTCTCTTCTGGCTGTTGACGTGCATCTCCCCTGTGAGCGTGTAGAAAACTTCAATATTCATTGTGATAATTTTTGTGAAACGATTTACATCGAAAACATAAAAATGTGCGATGTACAAGACATCTTGATAGATTGGGGACTTCAATCGCTTGTTTCTACATTTCGAGAAAAGTGTACGATCGTCATTTATTTTTGTCCGCCATTGTTGTCACGCTGCGTGCTATCCTTCGAGAAAAACATTGTACGGCGTCTCTCGGGTGTTGATAGTAAAGGGGGTAGCCGGTTAAGGGGGGTCTGACGGCCCCCACCGAGTTTGATCGAATCGACCCAAAAACCTGAAAGAGGGCTGAAAAACAAAATTTTAGAGATATTTTTTAACCCCCTAAACCCTTATGAAAACACCATAATCGCAAAAAATGCGTTTTTTTGATGTTTAATTTTTTTTTGAGCTTTCAAATGCATTTTAAAGCGGTTTTAACACAACCAAAATTTTGTTTCAGATGTGTAGACATGCCCTGAATTTTTCCAGATTTTTTCGTAAAGTTAAATCATGTGCAACATAATTTTAATGGCAAAAAAACCGTAAAAAATCGTCATTTTTTGTATTTAATGCTATGGTTTTTATTGACGTATTAATGGTAAAAAATCGTGCACCATAGCATAGAAAGCTACTATCTTCCTCTACAAAATGACGCTAATTGGGCTCAATTCGGTCGTCTCTAGCGTCCGAAAATCAAACTTGAATAAATTCCGTTTTTATAATTTGAGCATTTTCAGTTACGAAAATGACACAAAATCATATTTTTCAATTATTTTTTTAAATAAAAGTACATTTTGGGGTTTCTGAGGTCGCCGATTACAAATTTGATGTCAAAAATTAGTTTTGTCACATAACAGCTGTCAAAACGAAGAAAAAATATTTTAATTTTTGAAATTTTTTAAAAAAGCTATGGGAACGATATTAATAAGGATTTTTTAGGTCGCTGATTATAAATTCATTCTTATACACGAATTTTTAATCGTAACAGCTGTCAATAGTTATATTAACAAACAAAAAATTACGTATTATTCAGAAAAAAAAATTTGGAATTCCCCGACTAAACTGTCACCTGGCGGAGAAAATCCCAACTTGTACCTTATTAAGCCACGTACCCGAGTGCCTAAGGCCACTGTACCCACGTGGGCCTTAGGCTCGTATGCCCCTCCGCACGGTACTGCGCATGCCCACTACGCACTGACGCATCGAGAACCCCGCTCCACGCGGTCTCTCTTTCTCTCTGTGTTCAGCCGCCGTCCAGTACACACGTCATGCGACGCGCTCTGCTCCGTTAAACAAATCTATTTGTTTTGTTAACAGCGTTTTTTTAATTTATCGTTTAACCTGCCTATCTCAACACGAAGTGATTGAAGCAGTATTCTAAGGTGAGTTTGAATATCAATTTAAATATCAATCAACATAAAAATTGATTTATAATCATAACCTCAATCTACAATCGTTTGCCTCATAGTCGACTTGAAATCGTACAGAAGGTGGCCGTCAACTTCAAGTTGTTGTTTAGTTCACTCACATGAAAAGAATTAAAAAAAAGCAAAAAAAAAACAAAACTAAGACGAAACGATATTTCAATAAAAAAATGATTTGGAATACAATAATTTATTTCTGTTTTGTTTACCGATGTTTTCAACATTTTTTTTGTTTTGATTTACAATTTTTAATGTACTTTCGATTTTCGTTACTTTTGTTCTATTTGTTTTTTTAATTATGGTTTTTTTTATTCCGGGTTTCAGTTACTTTTTTCATTTTTTTCAAAAAAAAAAAAATAATTTGTTAATCATAATAAAAAAAATAACAATGTTCTTTTTTTTTCTTTAGGAAAAACTGTGCGATGCCACCGAAAAAACGAAAATGTACGGCTGGTGAAAGGTGCATAAGATGCAACAGATTGTTGCGTTATGATACCGGAAAACAGAAGTCCATTTCTTCAGATGATGACGTACACTTATATACTAAACTACTAGGTAAACGAGTAGAGAAAGGTGACGTTTTATGTCATCTGTGTCGTTCCGCAATCGCTAAATCCCGAACGGTTTCACCATCGACGAGCAGTGATTCTGATCCTGAAGAAAATCTTTAGTTGGATTTTAATCCCGAAGAAAATCCTCTGCCAAACGTCAATCCCGAGGAAAATCCTCTGCCAGATGTTGATCGCGAACAAAATTCTGTCGATCCTGTAGAGAGACATTCATCAACACTCTCCAATTTGACAGTATCAGATGACACAGAACAATCTTCGGAACAGTCTTCGCAACAATTGTCACGGTCGGAGTCTGGATCTTCCACAGGACAGTCATCACAATCTTCTAAGGACCCTCCTTACGTTCTTCGTCCAAGAGAACCGGACTATGAAATGATCGAGATGCCTTTCAACAGAGTTACCGCGACTCACAAATGTTGTTGCGTATGTCTTACTCCAATTACGACATCTCCGGTTGTTCCGTTTAAAGCGAGGTTACAGGTATTTATAAGTTCACGAATTTTCATTCCAAAAGGCAATCGCTGTTGTCCTGTACATCTTATCAGTGAACGTATGTACGTTGACGAAATTTCAAACTTGAAAATATTTTCGAATACTTGTACTATCAGTTCTCAAGAGTTGGCATTATTTTTGGATGCACTGTCCAAAAAATGCGACAACAGTATTTTAGACAGAGTAGATGATTACAATTTATCGGCAGAGCGCATAAAATCGCTAACTGGATACACAGTTGCAGAAATCAAGACTCTAAAAAACATGTTGGTCACTTTGCGAAATTCTCAAAATCGCAGTATTAATCAAGCTCTTTTAATATTCCTTTTTAAATTAAGAACTGGAAATTCCAACACAATCACTGCGTCAATTTTCGATATCAAATCTGAACAACTAGTATCTGCTTATTGCAAATCGGTTTTGGATTCATTCGCGAAAGACGTCTTTCCACTTCGTTTCGGAGCTCGGGCATGTTCTCGCGAAGATTTAATTGCTAATCACACGTCGCCTTACGTAAAAAAATTACACGGATTTGAAGATCGCCTGCTCTTGATTGCTGATGGTTCATACCTTCGACACCAAAAAAGTAGTAATAATTGTTACCAAAAAAAATCTTTCTCTGGTCAGAAAAAGTGTCCACTCTGTGAACCCTTCACAGTTTGTGCCACAGATGGATATGTAATAGATGTTTACGGACCGTACGAAGCAATTGTGAATGATGCGAAAATCTTACAACATGTACTAAGTGATCCGAACGGCTTGAGATCAATCCTCAAAAAAGGGGATGTTTTTATACTTGACAGGGGGTTCAGAGACGTCAAAGATTGGTTAGAATCTCAAGGGTTCGTTGTGTTGATGCCAGCGTTGAAAGGCAAAAGAAAGCAACTTCCAACAAATGAAGCAAACGAAAGTCGATTTGTTACGAAATTGAGGTGGGTGGTAGAGGCTGTCCACGGTATAATCGGTAGTAAATTCAAACTCTTGCATAATCAGTTTAACAACAACATGTTGGATTCAGCGATGCTTTATTGCAAAGTAGCGAATTTTTTGGTTAATGAGTTTGGAAAAAGACTGAATTGCGATACCGATTTACAAGATCAAATTGCCGAGCAAATGTTGAAAAGAAAAGACGTTGACAATTCTTTAGCGAAAGTTGTGGAAGAACAAAACTGGAATAGGAAGAAAAGGATCTTCAAACCGTTAACATCAAATGACGTATTAGACTTTCCGGAAATGACAGAGCAAGATTTGAAGATCCTTTTCACTGGCTCGTACCAGTTATCGCAAACTGTTTCATACTTAGCTGAAATGTATACCGAAGAAGGACTTTTGAATATGCAATACTTGTTGGAGGACGATACCATTTTGAAATGTGAAGTTAAATCAAGACATATAAACAAGAAAGTATACAGATGTTACGTTCAGTACGACCCTAACAGTATTGGATATAACGGTATAAAAAACTACGTATGTGATTGTGCAAATGGGCTAAGAACTGTTGGTTGCTGTGCCCACGTTGCAACAATCATTTACTTTTTAAGTCATGCACGGTATTTGTCCAAAATCATCCGCCCAGCTCAAATTCTAACGAATCTATTTCACGTTGATAATGTCGAACCTGTTATTGATGAACACAGTGACGAAGATTAACAACATAACAATCATGTTGCAATGTATGTATTACTTGTGTCTGTTTAATGTATATATTAGATGAATGTATGTAATATTATTATAAATAAATAGATTTTTTAAAATACAATGACTTTTAATTATTGAAAAAACCGAAATAGCAAATACCATTTTCATTTGATGACATGTGTAATTTTTTTTTTTGTTAGCTGTTTGACATCAAATTTGTAATCGGCGACCTCAGAAACCCCAAAATGTACTTTTATTAAGTAAAATAATTGAAAAATATGATTTTGTGTCATTTTCGTAACTGAAAATGCTCAAATTATAAAAACGGAATTTATTCAAGTTTGATTTTCGGACGCTAGAGACGACCGAATTGAGCCCAATTAGCGTCATTTTGTAGAGGAAGATAGTAGCTTTCTATGCTATGGTGCACGATTTTTACCATTAATACGTCAATAAAAACCATAGCATTAAATACAAAAAATGACGATTTTTTACGGTTTTTATGCCATTAAAATTATGTTGCACATGATTTAACTTTACGAAAAAATCTGGAAAAATTCAGGGCATGTCTACACATCTGAAACAAAATTTTGGTTGTGTTAAAACCGCTTTAAAATGCATTTGAAAGCTCGAAAAAAAATTAAACATAAAAAAAACGCATTTTTTGCGATTATGGTGTTTTCATAAGGGTTTAGGGGGTTAAAAAATATCTCTAAAATTTTGTTTTTCAGCCCTCTTTCAGGTTTTTGGGTCGATTCGATCAAACTCGGTGGGGGCCGTCAGACCCCCCTTAACCGGCTACCCCCTTTAGTGGAAGCAGGTGAGTTTTATTTAACGTTGCGTGTTCACCAAGTGCATAAGAATTGAAGGATTGCTAAGGGAATCGTGATTGAGATTTTTTAGTGGGCACAAGCCATTGTTCTCCCGTAATTTCAGATATCGATTAAATTCGGTAAATCCAACCACGTGGACACTCGGTTTAAGCCGCTAATAGTTCGTCGCAACCACGCTGTAGTCTGAGACCTGGCGTTGCGTAAAGCAAAAAGACTTGTTTGCGCCAATTCCACTTCGAGAACACACACAATCTAATGGTTTCTATTATGTGGCCTGCACATCGACATTCTATTATGTGGCCTGCATCTCGATACATCAGAAAAAAATATTATTTATCTGCACACATTATTTTCATTGATTTCTCTTTTGTTTTTTTTTTGACACGCGGATTGCTTTTAAGTTTAACTATGTAATTTTCTCAGAGTGCTTTGTAAATTATCTTACAATTGACACCGTACAGTTGTACATCGACGTAGATTAATGAATAAAAGTTGTTTCTGTATCATCGCAGTATTTTTAATATGTACTTTAATAAACAGGCATAATTAAAAAATGACTAATCATCTCGTCTCATAATTTAACGGATCTATTAACCTTATTGTCTTCGTCTTCCATTTGTATTCATAATTCATCGTAGGGAGAATACTTTCTTCGATGATTTATATTCAATTGATTTTCTACCAATTCAATGTATACGTTGCATATGCTCACGTCGAAATTTTATTAGAGTGACTCGATGTTTATTTGGTTCATATTAAGCTGATGCTCTATCTGCCATTTATTCGATTGGTGTAAAACCAATTTTGATTGAACTTACTGTATGCAGCTTCAACTATGTTATAATATCAGTTGTCAGAACCTACTCCGTCATTCAGGGCAAACCAACATATAGTTGGATCGACTATAGCAGCGTTGGGGGGTTTTCTTTTAAAATATATCTTCAGTGGTACGGACTATACATGAACTTTTATCAAAAATATTATGTATTGACTGAAATATGCTCTGCAATTCATTCAATATGCACACATGTTTCATTCTACTGTATATGTTTTTCGTTGAACTATATATTTTGAAAATGCTTTTAAGGGAAAGATTACCGACCCAACCGTTTAGTATGTTCAAATAAAGTTTGGTTTCAGGACACCGGAATTAGAATTGAAAGTACTCTGTGCGTTTTTGGATGAAGAAGAAGTTTGGTTGCCGGAAATAAATATATATTTGTAATTCAACCAAATCTCGCAGTCAATTGAATCGTTCATATCGTTCGCCACCCGCCACTGCAGGATTTGGTTGATTCAAACCATTTTTTTTACGGTACCAAACGTTTCTCTGAGTGTAGGTTTGGTGCCGTTGTTCACATACAAGACAATGGCAAGACTTCGGCGATAAGTGCCGAAGTGATAAGAAATGCGTGATGACGAGATTGCAATATTGCATTGATTCCAATGGCAATCACTTTGAACATCTACTGTGAATAAAGGTAATTTCACATAAAAATAAAGTTCATGTCACCTTTTGATCTTAAATGACCTTGAACGACTTTGACCCCTAAATGTGTTTTATGCAGTTTTTGATGGTCTACAAGATAGTTGAAAAAAATGTACCGTCCCATTTAAAAAAGTGGAGGTGACCTTTACCGTGCGACAGCGCCTCCACTGAGATAAAAAAAATGGTCGTATTTGATGACCCCTTTTATACGGAACAACTTTTGTTTCAAACATTTTTTTGTGACGTCGATAATTACAGAGATATTCAAGGTGGCAACAGTCAGTGCCTCACCCTGTATTTAAATATACTATTAAAGTATACGCTTGTGAAAACCGTTTATTGATATTTCAAAAATTCAAAGTCATCTAACGGTATCAAAACTTTGAACGCGTTTATCTCAGAACTATATTTTTCAAATCGGCGCCCACGATATCTCGATAACTAATTCACCGATCGAGCTCAAATTTTGCACATACCTGCGGTAGCCTCTTTCTGAGGACTGGTAGCAGAATTGAGTCGAGCAATAATTTTGCCCACATTTTATGACTCGTCGAATACCCGAAAATGTATGAAATATCGTTAATCAAAGTTTAACAGGCCGCCATTTCGTAACAAATGTTTTTAAGTACTAATTCTGCTACCAGTGCTCAGAATACTCATTCAGATTGAATATATATATATATTCAGATGCATACAACATCACCCAGAATATGCGCCGATTGTGGCGGTTTTCGGCGGACCATGTTGTAAAAAAATTAAAAAAAACTACATGGAAATATTTAAAATAATTTTCTTTTTTACTGTAGATATATTCTCAAAGGAACAATAAATACATATGTAAAATTTCATCAAGACAACTTCAACGGCTTAAAAGTTATTCCAACCCAAAAATGACGTCAAAAATCTCGCTCTAGACCAGACTTAAGACATCCGTCCTGTGTCGCTGTTACTGAAAATATTCAATGGGTGATCATTTTGCCGCCGTAAGTTTTCCTCATGCAAAGAATAATTCGAAACGACAGTTCGATGTAAAAGAAACAAACAGTAGCAAGGGTCGCTTGTCACGTTGTGAGAACTTGTGATTTCTTTATATTTTCAACAAGCGTAACGCGCGAGTGGTGTCGTAAAATAAATCAAAAGAAAATGTTTAAGCTCATGTAGGCGCGGATTATTCACGTGTTTTTTTTGCGTGGAACGCCTCATACACGAACTGGTTTACGTACTCGTCAGATCGAGAGCTGCAAACATTGTGGAGTACCCCTAGGGAGCCGGGTGTCGATTACGAGGGCGTCGATCGTAGATCGTGTGTCCCACGTCTCGAATGACGCATCGATCGGTACACAATGTGTGCGTGCGTGCGTATTTTTATACATATGCATTTATATATTATTGCCTTGAACACGCGCGGGATTCTGATACAGAGATCAGTGCAAGCGTACATCGGAATATGACCGAGAAATCTCGATTCGTAAAAAAACGAACTACCAATTTTCCCTACACGCGATACATTTTTTTGCCACGTGATTTTTGGCAGTCGAAAAATTGCTAGGAACTCATAACTGCTAGGGAAAACAATGTTTTTTTCTGTCATTTGAGGGAGAGTAAAAGATGACACATGAGTGCACAAGACATACGTGAAAATCCGTATTCATTTTTTTCCGAGAGAATTCATATGTCGGAAAAAAGTCCGTTTTGGCGCTCTGTTAGGAGAACAATGTGAGACTTCATCTTTGCGAAAATGTGGAACGTTTTGGAAAAAAGTAGGCAACGGGACATTAATCGGGATATAAAAATTCAGAGATATCGATATTAATTTTTTCACACGCGAAGACCGTAAGTGAACGACAGTTGGAATTACATTTACAGGGAAGCTCAATGGTGGGTTCGATGAACGATGGAAGGGTTCAAATTTTATTAAATTTTGAATCTTTCGAATACGAAAAGATCCGCCTGAAGTTAGTCTAACTCTGAAACGCCAGGCTGCTTTTTTACACATTGATAGCTGCTGCTTTGACTACGAATACACAGTATTCGAATTTGCACAAAATTTAATGAACGCTCGAATTTCTCACAAGAGATCTCCATTTTCTTCTTCTTATTCCTGTCGTCGTGGTCTTTGCGGGAGTTCGATTGAATATTTCATTAATTTTTTTCCAAGTGTACTTCGCGTCCATTTATATTTATGAAGGATGTCGAACGAGGTAGCGAAATCAATAGGAGCTATTGCCACAGAGTCTTTGTGCCCAGTTTCCTCATCAAGAGGGACGCGCACGAATGTAAAGGAAGCAGAGAAGATTGAGGTAGACGGTAGGGGGTCATATTCGTTTTTTTTTTAAATCCATTCTCCGCCTCCTCTCTCCCTGCGCCGACCCATTTAAACGTTTCCCCGCGAGAGTCGTGACGATGAGGGTGTATTCATACACGTTCTCACCTGAACGCTTTTCCTTTGCCTTCACCCCCTTCGCTTACCACCATGCTGAGCTACCAGCACATGCATACTCGCGAGTATTATATTTGCCATAGAAACGAACAGCTTCTTCTCCCCGCGGGAGCCTCGCGTTCTCTCTTTACCTCAAGAGGAAGGATTAGTACGCTCCGAGGCGCAAACGATTCGCGTATCACCGCGAGCTACCCAACTCTGCGACGATCTATAAAAACGAGGCAAAATAGACTTCTCTGTCGCAGTTATTACAGTGGGCGTACTATATGTACTCTGTATCTTCTAACAACGCTATTTCTGGAACTACCAGATTGCGTCTAGAGTATTCTCTCTCTTTCGACAATGTGGAGAAACACTGCTGCAAATAGTTACTGGATAGTTTTAATGACATTGAGATGGGGTGAAGATGACGACACACCTGACTTTTGTGGACTGCTGATATTTTCTTCCTGCAGACCGACGTTTTTCAGACATTGATGTTTTCGTCTTTGAAACTGGTACATGGCGGAAAGATTACGTCCAGTAGGCTGTGAGAATCGAGAAACGTCACATTCCGGATATGACCTGCTTCCGGAAAGGCATCACCCATGGATGTTATATTCTTTAAATGTCACTGTACGTGAAATTTCAATGCATAGGGGGTTCATAACGTTTTATGAACTCATTAGTCAATGTAACAAGAGTAACATTGTCAATATACCGAGAGTAGCGTGTTAGATTGACAAATTAGTTTAAAATCGCACAAAAAACGCCGTACACATTGACATATAGGGGCATTTGGCGTATGGCATTTCTCATTCAATTGGAAGATGTTCTTAGTGCTATCTGTTTCATAGGAAAATCTGTCTAGACGTTCGGGCCATCATCCACTAAAACGGAGATGAGCGTAGCTGGGAAAAAGCAACCCAATCAACCGATGAGTTCATGTCCATTGAAGCTGAGCATAGCGATTCTATTGGTTGTTTTTTCCTAGCTCCGCTCATGTCCGCTTTGGTGGATGACGGCCTTTAATAGGCCGCAATTCTCCATATGGTGACATTTCGAGAATATAACAGTTTTCGGCTATGACGTGTCAGAAGTATGTCATTTCTGGAGTGTGCCGAGTCTGGTACCACTTCTGGTTGAAGATTCTCATTGCTCCTCGCTGTCCGAAACTTCTTGTGACAAACAACGCCCCATATAATTTATTCGTGCTTTGGGGAATCCAATCTTTGATCCAACCTTTGAGTAATCGAATCCTTTGAGGTATTCGACCTTTGTCCGAAGTAGCTTATCTAAACGGTACCCAACCTAGCTAGATAGAAACCGAACCTAACTAGATGTAGCTTTGTATCTCGATTAATCAGATCGAACCTAATTCTTCATTTTCCTAAAGCGAATTTAAGGGGCTATACCAGTGTGACACTCAAAAAAATCGATTTTTTTCTGCCTTTTTCGACAGTTTATACTTTTAAGAATATCATTATCATTTATATCAATATCATTTTATCTTGCAAAAATCGATAGTCAAATCTTTAAACGCGTTTTTCTCGAAATGAGATTTTTCAAATTTTCTGACATTGTAACTCAAAAAGCAATTATCCGATTGACTTGAAATTTCAACTGAGTACTCTTGAATATATTTACTCTACAATGACGTAAGATATTTTTGATTGGATGAAAATTGACGATCTGGCATTGAAAAAAACGACCATTTTATAGACAAGAGAACATACTTTTTTCATAACTACGCCATTTTCTTAGATTTTGATATTTTTCTCGAAAATCCTACATCATTGTACAGGAAATACCTTCCAGTTTAACGACATTTTTTCCTTTTTCGGTTTCAGCTACTCAATCAGCCGGAATCATGTCAGCAGTGGAGGAACTTTTTTTTGTGCCGCCTCCGAAAGAAGCGCATAAGTCGCTTGGATCTCAATATTTTTCTATGAAAAAATTATGTAATATATGTCAAATATTGCCAAATATATTTTTAATTTTCCGAAATATTTAATTGAGTACTTTTCTTCCAAAAAATTCCCGAACATCACTCAAATTTTCAGCGTTCACACTGGTATAGCCTCTTAATCGCAACTTTTCTTAAATTGAACGGATGCTAGCTCTTCCCAGATCAAACTGAACCAACGCAACCCTAACTTTTCCTATATTGCACGAATGACGAAATACAACATGGAGTCTCACGGTTCTATGGATGATTTTTCCACTGTCCTTACTGAAGATTCCGCACTCCTGTATCTTTCTAATCCTGCCGATCAAACTTCTCTTTACTTCGAACCATACCTCGTTTTCCCTAGATTGGAACTAACTCAACTTTACCCAGATTATAACTAACAACTTTTTCTAGATCGAACTTAATCCCAGACTCCCAGATTCTACTTAGTCTAGTTTTCCCCAGATCGAATCCTCAAACCGTTGATGGCGCCTTCAAATTTCTAGTCCGTCAGTGACACGTAGCAGATTTTCGTTGCGCTGTCATCCCGTTATGAATGATTTTTGTGTGGACGCAAGGAATGTTTTTTAAGCGACGCACCGCGCCCACAAAGCTGGGTAATCTTTGAATAATGTTGCGTCGATTGTGCGACTGGTATAGGTTGGGCACGGGGGTGGTTAGCGATCTCGTTATGTTGGGATTAGACCTCGGATAAGCGCCTCGTGTGGCAACGAGCCAAGCCTCTTGAGGAGAGCCAAGGTAGCTCGAGGACCGAGGCTCCGAGCAACGACGAAAAAAAATGAAGAGAAAAAAACACGAAAGAATAAACGGTGTAAAGCCGAGAAGTATTGTAATCGAGTCTCGTTCTTCAAGAGAGCACGAGGAAATAGATCAATTGCTTTCTTTTCTTCTAGCTACGAATGCCAAGGAGACAAAAGGATCTTCAAGAGACTTGTTACCCAGGCGTGTCGTGCAAAACGAAATCCTTTTCTCGCTCTTTAATGTATAAAGGAATTTTCGTTGGCGCTGGTGATAGTCTCAATGCACCGGTGGAGCTAGCTCTTTCACCGACAGCACTCACGCCAAATAGCGAACAGTTCATGCGTACTCAAAAATATATGAAGATCTTACAAAAATGATACCATGACGATAAAAGATGGATGCATTGTTACGTCGATCACTGTAATTCTGTATGCAAATTTGGGATCGATTCACTAATCCGCTTCAGAATTATGACATTGTTCATTCGCGGTAGCTTTACATGTCTCTTTGTGGGCCGTTGTGTTATTATCGTAATAAAAAATGGTATGGAAATAAAGATGCGACCACCATTTGCAATTTCGGATTTTAAAGATCACACAAAAGGTTTTTATTTCGAGCTTCACCACATTTCGAATACGTAATTGATAAGGAATTTTTCACTCATCACGGAAACCCCATTATTTCCAGCAAAAACTCATGATTTGGGTGGATAGTCGTAAAAACATCCCCCCCCCTGAGTTGGATTTGCAGGCGCACGATATTCACTAGAAAGTGCGTCAATTCCCTAATAGATATTAGTCTCAAACGATCAGGCGTTATTCGTGGAGAAGTTTGTATGGTTACAACACATTAGTCTATCGTGGGGCGACACCTGGTGGTCTAGTGCACTACTAGCAATCCTGCCGATAAATCGGTAGTCGTTAAGACGGAATGACACCTCATCGCGGTCGGTATGGTAGAACAATTATAGATTCCCAAAAATCTCTGAAACGGCTCTTCAGATCCCGTCGAAACTTTGCCAAACGACGTCAAATAGATAGACGAATAGCTTCCAGCCACTCAAATTTTCTAAATTTGAGGGGCTGGAAGCAAAGTTTCGACGGGATCTGAAGAGCCGTTTCAGAGATTTTTGGGAATCTATAATTGTTCTACCATACCGACCGCGATGAGGTGTCATTCCGTCTTAAGAGAGGGAACATCCAGAAAATATTCCATGGTATCATTATCGAGCACGATTTTAATAATTCGTCAATAACACCTTGATATGCGTTGAAAAATCTACGAGTGTTAACTAGAACTTCCTTGATGGTCGGTAAACTGATGAACGTGTCGTACAAAAATTATTTACTAAAGGACGATTTCTGTCTCTATCCATAGAAGGACGATTGTCCGTCTGCGTTGCCTGTCTTTAATGGCATGGGAACATTTTTCGAAATTCTATCAGTGGTTGTAATAGAAGTCACAAGGAATACTCACTTGTAAATGGATTTCGGATAGTCAGAATCACCAGGTGGTATCAGGAGATTTGCATCGTTTGTTGCCGACGAGGTAGATCCTCTCGGTGACCTTGGGGCACCCTCCGGTTCGCCGATTAGCACTTCCGTACGTCCATTCTGGAATGGACTACTGGCACGACGCTCAACGGCTCGCCCACCTGGTACAGGTTGCTGTGAAGTAAGTTAAAAATAAATTTAGAACACAGTGGAACTGTTGGTTGTAGGTACTGAAAAGTAACTTAATCGACAAAAGGTATCACCGTAGTACTGGCTGACTATTTAACTAAGATTAAACTAGTGGTGGCTAGCTACTTGGCTAAAGCCATCAGCTGGTAATAGCTACCTGTTCACCTAAGCTTTAGCTAGTAGTAGCTTACACGTTAGCTAAACTTTAGCTAGTAGTAGCTAACTCGTTTGGTAAACTTTAGCCAGTAGCCGCTAACGACCTAGCGAACATTTAGCTAATAGTAGCTATTAAGAGCATACATTCATCTATTAGTAGCTAACTCCTTACGTAAACTTTGGCTAATTGTAGCTAATTGCTCAGGGAACATTTAACTCGTAATGGATATTCACTTACCTCAACTAGAACTACCGGTAGCAAACTGTTTGGCTAAGCTAAAGCTTAGCCAAACAGTTTGTTACAAACCTAAATGTAGTAGTAGTGACCTACTTGGCTAAAGATTAGCTAGTAGTAGTTTACTACTTGGCTGAAGTTTAGCTACTCGTAGCTAATTACATGACTGAACTTAAGCTATTTGTAGCCAACTACTTGGCAAAACTTTATCTAGTAGCAGCTAACTACTCGGCAAAACTTTAGCTGACCGTTTATCCAACATGTATTCAGTATCCAACAGCTAGTAGTTGCTAAGTACTTAGCTAGTAGTTACAAACTACAAAGCTAGTAGTTGTTAACTACTTAGCTAGTAGTTGCTAACTTCTTATCTATTAAGTGCTAGCAACTTAGCTAGTAGTTGCTGACAACTTAGTTAGTATCTGCTGACAACTTGGCTAGTAGTTTTGCGAACTATCTAGCTAGTAGTTGCTAACTATTTAGCTAGCCGCTGAAAAACTACTTAGCTAATAGTTACAATCGACATAGCTAGCAGTTGCTAACTACTTAGCTAGTAATTGCTAACTACTCAGCTAGTGTAAGCGAGTAGTCGCTAAGTACTTAGCTAGTATTCGCTAGCTACTTAGCTAATAGTAGACAGCTACTTAGCGAACATTTAGCTAGCAGCCCTGTGAATGACTCGGGTCAGCTAATAGTTAGCCGACCTAAGTAAAGACTGGTAACTGAATTTCCTAATTATTTATTTTAATGTATCTAGAAATTTATTTGCCCAAAGAATTACGGAATCTCGTCGACAAAACGAATCGATGACCCTCAGACCTCGAAATGAAAAATCTCCGTCAAATGGTCCTCGACTCTCGTGACTGCATTTATTAAAAATTTTCAGAGCCAGTACAGAACTTTCTAACCACTATGTATGTTTGATCTGGGAGTTTGACTCAATTTTCATCACGCCGCAGATATGAAATGTACTTCCGAGTGTTCAAGTGTCACTCTTGATAATAAACTGTACCAGCAAATTTGTCTCTTCCGGACAGCTGCGCTGTTTCTCCAACAAGTCTTTGCGCTCCTTAGGATCTTCGTCCTCTTTGGCGACACTCTTGGGGACCGTTCCGTTGCTGAGCTTTGGTGGAACGTTTCGACTCACCGGCTCCCTGTTCCGACAATGAAAAACATAATCGATAAAATAAAATAAAAAATGAAACCGAATTAATGGTAGTTATACGAAGTAATAAAGTAATGTCGATTTTTTTCTATTCATGGTAATATTGCGAAATCCGAAATGGAGACCTTAAGGTTGTTATGGGGTTAACTCAACATGTTACCATTGAGCTGAATTTTTTTCTGGACCTTTATAACCACTTTGCTGATCATCCTGTGCAGTTTGAACACCATCCACAGTGCCGTTTTATAGAAAAAAATCGGCAACGCGACGTATTTCGTGGGGTATTACATTACGCTCATGGAAAACTCCCGATCATTTTTTAGTACATTATTAATATCTGCTTAGTGAATGTTACCACGGAGCTGAAAAAATAGGTACTGTTCGACTAATTATCGCACTAACCCTTGGTACTATGAAAATGCGGTTATAAAATTGTTAATGTTTTCGATAGCGAATTTGTGCGACAATCAAGCCCACAAAGTATTAGACTGTGCAATCATGGCAACGTCGTAGACGGCACAAATGCTACTAATCTTATTGGTATTCGGTAATTATGCTCGGGAAACTCAAACTACTCGGTCAGGATAATTAACAACGAATATTATTGGTACTTATTCTCTTAATTAGTAATAATGACTCAATATTAATTTGATAACTATGTTCAGAAATTATACATTTCTGGACATTTCTAGGCAAAGGCGATCTAGAAAAATAACGCGGATTTTTTTTCATACATATATCTTTATTTAGAATATCGGAAAATCATTAAAGTTTTTGATTTCTTCGAGATTGTAGACAGCTTTGGTACACACTTTCCAGCGAATTTTTTAAAACTCGGACCGTTATTTATTTTTGGCAGCTCCTTGGGCCGATATTGAGGTTACGAACGGGGCGCATATGTCGCTAACTTCGTGACACTTCTGCCAACCTGGGCATTATGATAAACCACGATTTACGACGATGCCAATTCGCTTCGCGTTAATTGAACGAGAAAAAGTTATAGAAAATAATTATACAAAGTAATGAAAACACTTAATGTAATCACCGAATGTTCAAAAATGCATATTTTTAAAAATAGATGTAGAAATAGTTGGAAAACGCACGTTTAATATGACGATTATTTGAAAGCTAACAGTTGGTAACAGTCAATAGGCTCCGTGCATAAGCATTGGGCGCTCCCCTCGTACTTCACCCCCGACAGCTAAACCCCATAACAACCTCAAAATGCGAAATTCAAATTAGCGCATTGACCATGGCGTACTGTACATTTAAAAATCATTCAAATGCTACAAAAGTGCAAGTTTTTGAGACTGCTGAAAGAGTTACGTATGCTTGGGAATTAAAAATGGCACTATCAATATGCTGGGTTAAAGATTTAAAGCATTTTGATTTCATACGAATGTAAACAATTAGGGGGAGCTAATTAAAAAAAAAATACGATAATCAGGGTATTAAAAAAGGCGGATCCAATATGACAGAAGAAAAAATATTAAAAATGATGTGAGTTCTGCAAAAATTAACAACCAGGAGATTTTGAGGCAGGTGATTTTTAAAAATTCCTAGTTTCAAACAACATTAATCGTGGGTCCAAATTCACAGGAAAATCGTCAGCTTATGGTTTTCAAGGCCACACATTGTTTATTCGACCTGAACATTCCGAAACACAAAATATGTGTGAGAGATTCATTAACTGTTGTACAGAAATATGGGGAAATTGTTTGTGTTTTTTCTTACTTACGCTAGCGTGACCGTGATGTGACTGTTGGTTGAGTTTTTTTTGGGAGTTTCCTCGGTACTCGTCGATGCCGAACCATCTGTTATCTGTAAAATCAAATAAACCATAAGAGTAACGAATAAATGTGTATTTCGTTTCGAGTATCGTGGTGAAATGAATCTTAGGATAATGCATGTAACGATGAAATAAAACTTAGGATATTTTGTATACCGATAAAATAAAACTGAAAGTGGATTGCTCTACAGGGAATTATCGTTAGGAGTGAACGGTTCTCTTTGGTCGCAGTAAAAAAAAAGCGAAGCAATTTGTCTCTATCCGTCGCAATGCAATGCTTTTTAGTTGCGAAACAACCGGAGCCAACCCATTGTTTGTTTTTTGTAAATACATAACCTGTATAGTTGGTGCCTGCCTCAAAGTATGATTTTTCTTCATAGAAATGTGGTACTTATTAATTTGCCGGATGTAGAATTTCGAAATATCGGAGTAAAAATTGACATCTCCGAGAGTATTCTTCAATGCATACTGACAAATAATTGTTTATGAAAGTCCCATATTAATTCGTAATTAATATATTAGAATTAGCAATAGTGTTGGATTTAATATCTATTATCTGAGACATTGAATTTCTAAATTCATATCAATTTCTGTGAATAAACAATGATCGCAAAAGTGTCAATTTTTCTTTTCAATCTAACGATATTACGTAAACGGTTGCCCTAATGATTGTAAAAAAGTTGTGGCACTTCCGATTTACATTTTTTCACAGAATATTAACTTTTGTATTGCTCGATATTTAATTATTACTTCTTTGTTATTCTTAGGAATTTTTGTTGGTAATTTTCATAGTCATAAAATTCAACGATTTCTTTTCACCCGGTTCAAAAAAATTCTAGTGGTAAGATTTTCTAAATCTTTAAAAGATCATACGTTCGAATGCCCTAATCAAACATATTTTTCATTTTCAGTACTTAATAAACATTTATTATTCCTAAATAAAAATAACTTAATTTTATTTTAAATAACTCTTGACGAGTTTTGTATTACTGGCGAAATTTTTAAAAATTAATAATTCGCAATATCAAGAAAAATATCCCTCCACAACAATAAGCGATATTCATAAACATTCAATTTTTCACGATATTTTCGTTCGAAACGTTGTCTATTTCATCTGGGTTAAAAATGATGAAAAAATAATAATTGCACGATCCAAAAGATCTTAATCTCTGCTGCGAATTTGTGTTTCAACTCCTCGGGAATGTACCACGTGGATCGGGACGGAAGATAACGTGATTCGATGTCCGAGAAACGACAATCAAGTAAAATATGAACGAACGACTGGATAAATAGCAATCGTTCCTTCCATACGCATCGTGAAAGGATTGGTATGTATAAAGCCTCCCACCATGCAGCCATTTGCAATAGAAAACGTGTGCATCGAGCCAAGGTCGTATGCACATAATATCGCGACTAGTATCTGCGATAGAATTTTCCTGACCGAGAGACCAGAACCGTTCGCCGGTGTAATTTTGTATGCACCAGGATTGCATTCCGCGTTTCACGAGCTTCGACCACTCGTACACAAGATTTACAACTGAGACGTAACATTCGAAAAATATTATACGATGACACGAAAATCTCGTTATTTGGAAAGAACGATGTTCTTTCAAGTTACTTTGTCACTTTATTTCTAAATTGATTTAAAGAGGTTGGAGCGGTCCAGTTGAATCAAATGACGGTTTATGATTTCTTTTTGTCAATGTTCCTCAAAAAACTGCATACCAGGTATATATTCAGTCTGTCGAGGCTAATGTTTCATGAATATATAATTGAACAGCAAAATTGTGCATTTTTATATTTATTGCTACGTGAATAAGAAAAACTTTTGGGTTACTATCAACTTGAAAAAGTATAACATTATCGATGATTATTATGAGAAAAAAACTAAGTTTTGTATAACTTAGAATGGAATTTTGAGTCATTTATGATGATGCCTATTTATATTTATGTCACGAGATTATTTATTATTACCATTAATTTAAACATTAATATTAAGTGTTGCCGAAATACGGCAACTAGGCGGATATTGAGGATGGCAGCAATAGTCTTCATACGCCAGCCAGGATTTGTAGTTTTTCATTAAACCTTGATGAAATGGAATATGGAATATATATGGTTTACGATGGGCAAGATGGGTTTTTTTATAAATGTTTAGAAAGGTTTAGTTTGCGTTAAATCGCTAATAGAAATGGGTTATCTTGGTGATAAGTAGCCAAAAAAACTACATCGACCGTAGTGTGAACGCCTGGCCCATTTAACCGCACATGAATTTACATACATTAAACTTTTTTTATCTCTTGTGCTTCGTGGTGAAGAAAATTAAAAAAATTCGTATTGACTCAGGATCGTCTAGACCTAGACAATAACAATGTAAAAAAAAAATTAATCTTGGATTGTGACTAACGCTTCAACCTCCTTAAACCGACTAGAATGCTTCTTACTTTTATTTTTATTTTTCTTCCCGTCGGCAATTTCTTGTTTTTACAATAACACGATTATTTTTATGGATATTTTTTCATTCGAAAAATAAATGATCATTGTATTTTTTATTAAAAAAATTAATACTCTAATTATTTTGAAAAACAATTTTTTTCCAACACAAATGTATGCGTAATTGTACTCGATTTATTCTCACCTGCTGATGTAAAATAGCCTGAATATCTCTCGGTTGGATCTTCCTGAGGGCCGGTAATTTCTGTAGACGTTCTCGCGCTCCCCTGAATCAAACGATGAATTGATAAATTAAACATTTAAAGAATCGATTATTGCTGTTTTCATTGGAGGCAGGAAAATTGTATTTTCTTTATTTTTGTAATGGTTGCCGGATTATTGTAATTTCGAATTGATATTTAATGAATCATCAGAGCATTTTGTTTGACACAGAATTTCATAAAATACAATGATATCCATGCTTATTAAATTTCGATCAATCCATTATGAAATACCGTAATAAATCTAAATTAACTCAAATTAAGTATGTTGCTTTTCAAATATTTTAAAGGTAATATATTTCGTGAAAAATCAGATATTTGTTAATAATTCGCGTTCTCATGGTTACGATAAATCTACGTTAGTGAACATTACGTTACCAAATTATCAAATACTTTCAAAATAATTTTTTGTTTTATTCCGGCAATACGTTAAATTTAAAATTTCGCGCAACTAGAATGAATCTGTCTTCTTTTTCAGTTGGAGGAAAAATAACCACAAAAAAGGCTTAGTTTAACTTTTTCATACTCAATAAATAGTGCATTTGGAGTGAAATCCTTCAGTAAAATAAGCTACATTAAATGTAAGTAAATTCACTATTTCCATTCACGAACGAAACTTTCGAATTATTATTCTCTCATTTGTTTTTTTATTAAAATTGTTCTGTTTGTCTTACCTCTCAAGTGCAATGACCCAGGCGTCCCTTATTCGATCGGCGTTCGGACCATCCAATTCTTCTGCCGATAAAACGATAGTCGTTAGTACAATTTCAGTTTAAATATATATATATTTATTTTCGTAAATAAATACACAATTAAAACTACTCGGAATGCTCTCAAGCTCGGGTTTTAATAGCTTGAAAAAAATACTGTCTCTCGTATAAAAGAGCGAATAAAATAACATTTCCAAAATCTTATAAAAATTATAAGTAGTATAAAAAGTAAACGAAATAAAAAAATGTTAAGTTGAACTGGAGGTACACGAGACTGATTTAAAAAAAAATTAAGTGGATTTCTCCAGAGAATCGTCCCTGGGTCTTGCCACGCATTTTCAGTTTAAATGATTACTGCGTAGGTCGAAGTGTATTCTACGCGTACACGTTTTGCAATATGTTGGCTGTCAATCACCTGTTCCATTAAAAGAATAGAAGATAGAAACGTGTCTGTATATATACGAAAAGGTGGTTTTGAAACTTCCGACTTTGACTATCATCCGTATAATAGTCCATTTTCTCCACACTCAAAATTATATGAACCTCAATGTCTTCAAAATCCCCTCCAGATAAATCGAACCACATGCACATAAAATTGAAACCAACGATTATTTAAAAAAGGCTTCAAAATGTATTTTCCCCACATATATAGATTTATGAAATGGAGTTTTTAAATTCGTGACGTTTTTTTTACGACTATCCTTCATTCGTATTTTGCATTCGAAAAAAAGTGTATGAAAAAGAAATGATTTAGTTCAATGTTCATTTATCTTGTCGACGATGCTTAATTATTCACGAACTGAGCATTTCCAACCTGATCGAAACGTCTTTTAAATTAATGTCGTATCTCAAATGATGTACCGGCTTATCATCGTATCAGAAATTCTGGCACTTCCTTTAGAGATTTTTAATTTCGAAAAAACATGTTAAATATGATAATGTACGAAAAAAACCCAATTTCCCCTATTTGTGTTCTCAGTTGAGTGAACCGATTTTCCGGAAGTTGGGACAACTGTTGAGGCTTTTGAGATATCAATATAGAAATATATATTTCCACAAACGAAGCTCTGACGAGAAATGAAAATGGGTGGAAAAATGAGGATTCTGACAGGTGTCAATCCCCAGAAAATCGCTTGCTCGAGAATTACGTGAGAAAAGAAAAAGCCGTGATTTATGCCTGAAAAACAAAAACGTCAGTATACCATCGAGCGAGGGGTCCTCGTCGTCGATGAACTTGATGCCTGACAAATCAAAGTGTCTGGCAACGTCGTTTTCGAGTGTTCCCCGATTTCCCGGCAATAACGAGCTCGTGTCCGGGCCAATCGTCGAGCAATCGATCGCAAAATCGTCCCGAATCGAGCGAGCGCTTTCGGGTGTACTGGAACGATTTTTCGAGCAGCTGCATCGCGTCAAATTTCGAAAAAAATCTGTTAATTCTCGACTTCCGGTCGACAGAGGTCTGGGCAATTTTTTAACGCGGCTCTCACGCGTCATCGAAAATCGACG
>OX101795.1:8257500-8310000 GCA_944452715.1 Ophion slaviceki | reverse complement strand
GGAAGGGCCCTTACAGCTTCTGCGCTTTATTCAACAGTTCAGCCTAGCTGATTCAGTTGCGAACATCGTTGTTATGCTACAGATCTTCCTTACCGTGGCCATCAGCGTCGCGGCTTGCGAGAAAAGTTTCTCCAAGTTGAACTCATAAATAAAGAATTATCTGCGGTCAACGATAGGTGATTCTAGATTGAATAATCTGGCGATTTTGTCCATTGAACGAGATCTGACTGACTCAATCTACTTCGAGAGTATGATCAACGACTTTGCTAGTCAGAAAGCACGTAAAATAGTTTTGTCAACCTTCTTAACTTCATCGTTTTAGCATAGCCTATGTCAAAATGCAGATTAGTTGATAAAAAGTTTTACGCCAGTTCCTATGTTGACATTTTTTATGGCACGGTAAAAATTGGGGCACCATTGTCACGGTCTGCCTTAGGCCCCAAAAGCCCTTGCTACGCCACTGGTATGGGGAAACTGAACAATAAACGAATTAAGATAAGCAAATTTCAGTACGTCACAATTAATTAAGGATAACCAACTAATTAAGATCAGCAAATTTTAGTACTTTACTAAATTGAGGACAATTTATTAATTAAGCCAAGCTAATTTCAGTACGTTATAATTAATTAAGGACGACGATCGAATTAAGATGATCAAATTTCAGTTGGAATAATGTTGGACATCTGGCAAGACCATAACCTTGAAATATTAGCGATTTTGTATCAGCATCACATAATTTTTCGTGCGAAAATGTCGAGCTTTGGGCCGAATAAGCGTAATTTGCAGGAACATTATAACTCGTGTTTTACTTCTTTAATTTGAAGAAATCTGCAGCTGAAGCGCATCGTTTGCTTGTAGAAGCATATAGTGAGGCTGCTTCAAGTGAGAGAACTTGTCGTCAGTGGTTTCAAAGTTTAAGAACGGTGAGTTTGACGTCGAACACAAAGAACGTAGCGGAAGACCGAAACGAAGACGCGGAATTGGAAGCATTATTTAGCGGCTTAAAAGTCGACATTTTCGCACGAAAAGAATTATGTGATGCTGATACAAAATTGCTAATATTTTAAGGGTATGGTCTTGCCAGATGCCCAACCTTGCAATATGACGTTTTACATCTGACAATTTCAACCATTACCTCCCGGTAGGGCCATCTTTTGTCAAACGGCGGAGACTTATTTGTACTCCCCATAGTTGTTTAAATACAGTAATAGTACATAATATGCAGAAATTCCAAATTCCTAACTAGTTTAGTTTTTGAGATAGACCCCATAACAAATATTGTCTGAAACTGACAACTCTGACGGCCCGCCACTTATTTATCTTTGAAGATAAAACAGAAAAAAACTCATTTGTACTCTACTCAATGAGATTTAAAAAATGACACCCCACATGCCAGGGTAAGAATTTTTGTTGTGTTCTTTTTTCATGTATGGGACCGCCATGAAAAATATTTTTATTGAATTTCTAATTCAATATTCGGTTCTGGGTCAACATTCTACACAAAATATACAATGTCAGACCTGTAACTCATTCCGTTTACGGGCTAGAAACCCGTGACATACGGACGGTCAGACGGCAGAGTATCATTAATAGGGTTCCGTTTTGCCCTTTGGGTACGGAGCTCTAAACAAACTCTATCTTGCCCATCGTAAACCGTATATATTATATTCAATATTGAACCATCGAGGATTGATGGAAGATCACCAATCTTGGCTGGCGAATGAAGGAAATTGCTACCCACCTCAATGTCCGCGATGTTGCCGTATTTCAACAACACTCAATATTAATTAATGGTGATAATAAATAATCTCGCGAGACAAGTATAAATAGGCATAATTACAAATGACTCAAAATTTCATTCTGAGTTGTATAAAACATTCGCTGACGCAGTGTTTTAAAAGTAATAATCATCGATAATGTTATACTCTTTCAAGTTGGTAGTCACACGAAAGATTTTATAATTTACATAATAAAAATGTAAAAGTGCACAATTTGCGTTGACTTATATATTTTATAAAAAATTATCATCAATAGAATAAATCTATACTTCGTATGCATTTTTTTGAGGTTCATTGAAAAAGAGAATTCATAAACCGTCATTTGACTCAACTGGACAGCTCCAACCTCCTTAAAATGAAAGTAGATGTGACAATCGCTGCACAGCTCGGCACGAAAAATACTCGTCGTCGCAGGCCCTCGACGAACGAAAACTAACGAGCATTCGCTTGTCACTAATAGAAAATCAGTAGCCAATCGCCTGAAAGAAACCCTACTATCGTGAGATGAATTGGTGCGCAAATGGCCAACTTCATTTCCCGAATATTCCAACAGAGCCACCTACCTATCCCAACAATTTCATGCTTGGCGGACGATCCTCAGTGAGTTTTCGGCATTCTACCTGTCAAATGGGTAGCCCAATAACGAAAAGTACCCAGCGAAGCGTTCACGGCTTGTTTAATTCGCTTTTTCGGTGCGCGTGTGCCCTAAACCTTGGACAGTCTTCGATGGTTCCTGGCGTACCAGCGCCATCCGAGTTCCTCAGCGTCTATCACGTGACTACTTGCTGCGACGGGTTGTTAAGAGAGACCACCAATCTAGAGCCCGGAAAAAAGTGAATCTCGACAATTTTTCATTGATACCACACTGAGAGAAAAGTCGGTGGTATTTACAACAAACGCCCATAGTAAAATTCGTTATAGTTTATTGACACTGCAATCATAATATCGGTAACAGGACTATAAGCGAAAAGTATACCTAAACATGCGATTTGGGTGGCGTGTTTGACTATCTATCCCCGAAATGATCATTCACTATTGTAAAAGGCTTGACAATATAGATATGGCTAATTCAGTGCCATAACAAGATCGGCGTACAAATACTAATGTTGTATACTGTACGTAAAGTTTAGTTCAGTTACCCGAGTAGAAATCCTATTTCGGCTACAAAAAAGACTTGATGAGGCATCCTGATTTTTTTTCATGCCTTCATCAGCATTCCTTATCAAGCCCTGATCATTTTTGTGACACTTTCCCTGATTTCGGTCTGATCAGGGTGAAAAGTGAAGGCCCGACATGCAGTCCGAAGAGAGAAGTTCGCTGTTGCGTCGGAAACCACCATCTCATCACATTATTCATTGCACTGTCAAAGATATTTAATTTAAATAGGATCTCTTTAAATCAAATAGGTTTTTCTACTACGATCCTATTTGTTTTCAATATATTTTTTAGAATATTCAATAGAATATTTCATACATCAGAAATAAATTGAAATACGTAATTTAGAGTTCTACCACAATCATTTTGTATCATAATCCGTCATACCTATAGCTACGCACGCTGACTTTTTTAAAGCTTTTGTTCATTTAACAGAGGTAGCCATACATAGTTTGTTGGTTGTGTACATGTAGGAAACTTAACAAAACTACATGCATTTAGTTTTGTGTGGCTGGTAAGACTTTAAACTAGGTGAGTTCAGCATCACGGAGCATAAGAGGCAGGTTTCTGATAGAATTTGTAGATAGAATATATTTTATATGTAACAGTTATTCTTTGTGCTTATAGGTAAGTGGGGCGTGGAAAAAGAAGGTTCGTGTTTGGCTTGAATGACAAAAACCACGCTTGAGCATTTCTTAAATCTAGAGAAATAAGGAGACAGGTAGCGGTACCTTTATCGCAGTAGTTAAGGTTTGTTTTAATAATCGAATGTGGGGGCGATTATTGTATGTGCCCTATCTAATGTGGGGGCGCTTGTTGTAAATGAAGCCTATGGGTGTGTGCGTATATGTATGTGACCATATGCAAACATGTGTCTATGTGTGCATTTTTGTTATGGTGTATTGTGGCTGGGATGTTGTCGGGATTTATTGGGGTCGTCTTTTTCTTTTTTTTTTGTTTGTCGGTGTGGTCTGTCATTATTGAGACGGAAACGTTGTGAGGTCGATGTCTCCGATTTCGATGAAATTTGGCATGCTTGTAGAATGGGTAAAAATAGGCGATACGTATTTTTTTATATCGGCGGAACCCGATTTTTAAGGGTTGAAAAGCACCCTCGAAAATTGGGGTGTTTTTCGTTTTTTGTCGATAACGTTTTAACGGTACGAGATATGAAAAAACTTCAAATTGCAACAATGTTTATTTTTTCGTGTACTATACATTGGAGATGAGAACGATGCAGATAGCAACAAATTTCATATTGTTTATTGCAAAAATGCAATTTTTTCAAGCGTATCTCCGAGAATTTTCAATCGATTGGGATGTAAATTTGAATACATGTAGAGAATGGAAAAGTGCGGATACGGATTTTTTCTTTTTCCGATATCTCACAATTAAGGGGTTGAAACTGCCCGTCGATTTTTCTGCCGAGAGCATCGTATAATCAGCTAGCCTTTTGGCATTTCGGTCTAAATTCACGTCAATATATGTTCGTTTTATGACGCAATTGCATATTTGTAACATTCCAGCCCTCCCCCCAACGGTCCCCCTCTCGAAAGGCAAACGTTGAAAGTTCTTACCGTGCGGCATGGACGAAAATTTGTAGAAATAAAAATCGGTTACAAAGAAAGTACAATCAGTCAAAATAGTCGGTACACATTTTCTCGTTTTGGCGGAACGACACTCTTAAGGGGTCAACGCACCCTTAAAAACTTCGTTCTTTCTATAGCTCGTGAACGGGCCGAAATAAAAATAAAGTTCGAAAAATCACTCTTCAGTTTTCCACTAATATGGGCAGAGGCAAAGATCGCAATCACGGACTGACTGTGTTTTGAGAAGCAACTGGATTACAATTGTATATTTACAAAGAAATTCTCCCCCGTCACGCACTGCCTTTGAAGATTACAACACAATCGGAAAGGTGTTCTCACGCTTACTCATTTAGGAAACGTTTCAACTGTATGTTTTTTATGGATTATACTTATTACAATAATGATAGTCATGATAAAAGTGTTTGAAACAAAGAGATTTCTTACACCACGCACAAGTGATAACAGTTGCTTCGCTGCATACATCGCATGTCGGTACATTTTGTGAAAAGCAAAATTCTACCGGATTTTCGAAGTTTGGTGGTCTTTCTTCTTCGTACCCGCTTTTGTACCACGCATATTTGAAGACGTTTGTAAACCGTGGAGAAGAAAACTGGTTGTGTGTAAGAGATTGTAAGTTAACAATATTGTCTCTCAAATGCAGATTGACGTCGTAATTGTATAATATTACTGCGTCAGAAATTGTTTGACGAAGTTTTTTCATACACGGAAGCCATAAACATCAAGGGGCTGTATCATTCCAGTCGTACCTGCAGAAATGACTAATTATCATATGGACTAATTGTCTACAGAACTAATGAAACTGGTGCAATATATTTACCTGCTGGAATCGTTAAAACTTTAATATCTTTCCCTTGCATATCCATTTCTTTAAATACAGTTGGACATTGACCGCTCCAAGAATCCAGAAGTATTACCGATTTTGGACCCGTATTGGGAATATATACTTCTTGGAACCATCGCTTGAAATGATTAGTCGTCAATTTTCCAGATTTCGAAGCCAATAGAAATATATTTTTCGGCTCTGAACATAGTTTGTTCCACTCGAGAACCAAATTTGCCAGTAGGTTCGTTTAAAACGATCAACATAGGTGCCAAAGCTTGCCACTCGCAAAAACCAAAGGCTGTATAGTATAACTATGTGTTGTTGATGTTTTCGATTGCACGACTGTCTCAACGGATTTCTGCCCTTCTTTCGCCAATGTGCGGCCTGTATGTAGCTCTAAATTGAATCCACTCTGATCAGAATTAAATGTGTTTTTAGCCCCAACGTTGGCTATGTTGACTTTCACCATTTCTATAAATTCGATAGCTTTGCTTTGAAGTGTATCAGCGTTTAATGATTGTTGTTTTGTTACATATTTAGTAATCTTCCGTGACACTATTCCATGTTTGTTTTTGAATGTCCTTAGCCAAGAAGCGAATGCTTGGAAATTTATGGCTGGTATTTTTACAATTTATCGTGCACGTGAGGCCCATCGTTGAAGATCTATATAATGGACAGGCAGCCTTTTGTCCAAAGCGTCATTAAAATTGTTTAACGTGTAGTGAGCTATCTTTGTTAACTTTTCTTTGTAGGTGCCACCCTTATTTATACTATGGGCCCACCGGCGCAACTGCGGCTCTGATTTCACCTTTTTAAATTTCGTTTGAACAGATGATAACTTTCTATTCCCATTTGCCCCGGATCTCCAGTAATCTACAGCTCTTGTCTTGTATTCGTAACTCAATTCTTCTATATCTTGGGTATATACATTTTCATCAATTTTTGGATCTAGGTATCGTTGTCCGTGCCAATCTCCTTCACTATCATCTTCTATTGCGGCTGCTTCATGAAATTCATTTAGTGACAGAAAATCCAAACTAGTTTCGACTTCCATTTTCATAGGTTGATCCATCACTTCAATGATCATGATTTCTAGATCATTACTGAACTGTTTTTCCTGTTCGGTGATTGGAGTGCGAGGCAAATTCATAGCACTTATCGCTATGGATAAAAGTTGAATAACATTCACCGGATTAACGTACATTTTTATTTGTATTTCGAACTCAAAATGTGTGGCTGGCTTCTCCGTCGTAACTGCAGCAATAATGATCGTTGGTGAATTTATATGACTTGAAACCCAATTGATAAATACACACGAAAAAAATACCGACGACACACGCTATTACCAGAACTGCTATTAATCTTTAATAAGGCGATTTCAAGGTTATCATGAGAGCCGTTCTTTGCACCGTAATTGCTCTTTGCGAAGATTTATTTCTTTCGTTCATTGGTTCTGCTGTTTGTGAAATTAAAGTATAAGATAAAGATTGAATTATGCTGCGTTATAAGCTGATAAAAATGTTTGCATCATTCTGTTCATGAGTTGCAGCGGCAAGCCAAAAACGCTGTAATCCCTGCAGAGAATGCTGTCGATACGGTAAGCGGAGTGGAATTTCTTCGTAAATATACAATTGTAATCCAGTTGCTTTCCGAAACACGAAGTCAATCCGTGATTGCGAGCCTTGCCTCTGCCCATATGAGTGACAAACTGAAGAGTGATTTTTCACAAGTAATTCACGAATTATTGCAATAAACAACACGCCATTTCTTGCTGTACTCATCATTATCGTCATGAACGTCTAGTAGTCGAAGAATACAACATTTTTCCCTTCGAACTTTATTTTTATTTCGAAAACGAGAAAATGTGTATCGACTATTTTGACTGATTGTACTTTCTTTGTAACCCATTTTTATTGTTAACGTTTGCCTTTCGAGAGGGGGACCATTGGGGGGAGGGCTGGAATGTTACAAATATGCAATTGCGTCATAACACGAACATATATTGACGTGAATTTAGACCGAAATGCCAAAAGGCTAGCTGAGTATACAATGCTCTCGGCCGAAAAATCGACGGGCAGTTTCAACCCCTTAATTGTGAGATATCGGAAAAAGAAAAAATCCGTATCCGCACTTTTCCATTCTCTACATGTATGCAAATTTACATTCCAATCGATTGAAAATTCTCGGAGATACGCTTGAAAAAATTGCATTTTTGCAATAAACAATATGAAATTTGTTGCTATCTGCATCGTTCTCATCTCCAATGTACACGAAATAGTACACGAAAAAATAAACATTTGAAGTTTTTTTCATATCAACAATTTGAAGTTTTTTCATATCTCGTACCGTTAAAATGTTATCGACAAAAAACGAAAAACACCCCAATTTTCGAGGGTGCTTTTCAACCCTTAAAAATCGGGTTCCGCCGATATAAAAAAATACATGTCGCCTATTTTTACCCATTCTACAAGCATGCCAAATTTCATCGAAATCGGAGACATCGACCTCACAACGTTTCCTTGTTAGTCGATTTGTTAGTTCGGCTATGTGAGGGACCATAGGGTCAAGCAGAAAACATTCGGGCTGCAGTTTGTGATCGTCATATTTGTTTGTGTTAGGGATGATGGTATCATATTTTATGTTACGCGGGTTAATTGATATTTGTTGATAGTTGAGTGGTAGTTTATTGGTAGCAACGTATCTTTTAAAATGATAGAGAATCGGTATGTTGTTGGCGTTTTTGATAATTCCTGATCTGTCATGTAGGATAAATGGTTGAGGTTGGATGTTTCCGGTGCGTGCGGATGCGTTTGTGATTATTGGGTCGGGTGTGCTGAAAGCTTTGCTCGTTAGATTGTCTAACAGGGGTGTGGATGCGTAATCATTTCTGAAAAGTTTGATTATAAAATTACCTATTCTTGGGATGTCGGCTGCATTGTAAATAATGGATTTTTTGCTTCTGCGGATATAGTTTGACTCCGGGGATCGATATTTGAATAGAGTGGCTCGTAGGCAACTTCGTTCGAATAATCTTATTTTTTTCGCTTCTGCTACGCCAAGGTTCCAAAGTATTGGGGCAGCGTAGGTCAAAATTGGACGGATGAGGATTTGATAGATTATTATTTTAGCCCGGGGTGGGGTGAATTTATTGTGTATTAGACGAGCTAGCGAGTGGTATTGTCGTTTGGCTTTTTCCAGCTGTATGTTCCAGTGTTCTATATTTCTTGTGCGGATTATGATTGGCTCTCTAGTGTCTGGGTGAGGGGCGGTGATGGAGAATTCGTGTTTCGGGGGTTCAGTGTGAGGTTCCAAGTTGAGTAGTAGTTGTTTATTTTGTTGACTAATGTTTGTGGTGAGTTTTGTTCGAGTGGGATGGATTTTTCTGCTAAATATATTATTAAGTCGTCTGCATAGGCTATAGAGTGCGTGTGATTGTGGTTGTTGTTTAGGTTAAATGCATTTAATAGGTCGGCTGTGAGTATATTGAAGAGGATGGGTGACGTGACCGTGCCTTATTGTAGGCCTTCGGTGATGTGAAATATGGTTGTTGATGTGTGGGTGCCGTCCCGAACTGTGAAGATTCTGTCGTGTATCATATTCCATATAATTTTACAGAGATGTGTTGGAAATTCTTTTTTTTATTAATTTGTAAGTGAATCCATTAAGCCATACCGAATCGAATGCCTTTTCGAGGTTGATTAACGTGCACCTATCATGTGTCCCGAGGAGAGATAACAATTCACGTCCGACAGGAGTTTATTGACTGCATGGGTAGTGGAGTGATTGAAACGGAAGACATATTGGGCGTTGGGAATAATATTACGAGAATTACAGTGTAGTATTATAGAGTTTTGTATCGTGATTTCGAATATTTTACTGATTGATGGGGTTAGGCTGATAGGTCGGTAGCTCGATGAGTCGTGTGGGCCCTTGTCTTTTCTTAATACGGGGTATATTTTGGATGTTGTCCAGTCTTTGGGAAAATATTGATTGTTGAGAGCATTATTGAATCACACTACGTAGTCTTTGATGATTTTAGGAGGGGGGTGTTTGAGAACTATGGGGGGGGGGATGTTATCCGGGCCACTAGATGATTTATTAGGTAGTTGCTTAATTATTTTTTGTAGCTGAGGTACGGATGTGAAGAAGCCCCTCCACTGTTCAGCGGGGGAAGGTACGTGGGCTTTGTGGATTATCGTAATTGTTGTCAGGGTGTGTTTGTTGCATCTTTGATTGTTAAAATCGTCTAAAAATTGTGCGATTCTATTATCAATGATTGTGCGTATTCTGGTGTTTTGATTAAAGTGTCTTGGCGAATTGATGGGTTCGTAGTGAGCACCTATTGTATTGAGCATGTCTATGGGGCGCGTGATGACGTAATTATTGTTGAGTATTAGTTTGTTGGTAAGGTCGATGTTGGCTATGTTAAGGTCTTGTAGTTGATTTGGGGTCTTTGGTCGAAATATATTGTTTATTTTCGTGAAGAATTTGTCGGGGTTTTGATGATCTATGTTTGCGTAGACTTTCTTCCAGTATTTTTCTATGTTGTTTTTAAAGTTTTGTATGAGGAGTTGCTTTGTGTTTTTGATTAGGGATTCAAGTAGTATTGTTTGTGGAGAAGTGCTATGGGGATCAGCACGTCGTCGGTTGTTTAGGGCGGTGAGTAGTTTCGACTTGTGTTTTTGTAGTCTGTATATGGTTGTGTCGATGTAAATCTTTGTATTATTGTTGGGGTTGTGTCGAGGAACAATTGTGTTGATCGTGTGTGTGATGTAGTCAGAGATGTTTTGGAGGTATTCGTCAATTTCTGCAGTAGTGAGGTTTGTGTCGTCGGGGGGTGACCGATTATAATTATTGTCAAGAGTGGTCGTGAATTTATTCCAGTTGGTTGCTTTGAACTTGAGTCTTTGGGATTCGTGTGCTTTTGCGCTGTCTATGGAGCAATTGGGGATTTCAATGGTGCAAACTGAAGCGTTGTTGTCGCTACCGAATGGGGATGTCAGTATGCGTCCATTCTGTAAGTTGGATACATTTATTGAAGCGTCGGCAATACAGAATTCTCTGCAGGTTAGGGCTGCGATGGAGGTAGGGGAGTTAGGGGGTAGATTTTTGCTCGAAAAGCAACGCCTTCGATTGTCTTCCCAGTCGAAAAGGTGTCTGCCTCCATCGCTTATAATTGAGTTATGAACGTATGCCGTGTGGCGTGCATTGATGTCACCGGCTATGATATATTTATTGTTAGGATTGTGTAATTTCATATGGCTAAAAATTGTGTTGAGTTCTCTAAGAAAAGTTGCTTTTGTGTTGACACGATAGGTTGCATACAAGCTTATTATGAATAGATTTACATTATTGTTTGAGCTGTTTTTTAGGTGGAGTTTAATGATGGAGTATTCGAGGATGGTATTGTTTTTCGAGATCGGGTAGTTAATGATCGAATATGTAATGTTTTTTTTACAGAAAATGGCTGTGCCGCTACCTTTTCTGGGGAGCAGTCTATCTACCCGTATGATGTTGTATTCGGCAAAGGAAATTTTATGTGATGGTTTGAGAAATGTTTCTGAATTTAACGCTATGTCAATATTGTTATCAATGAGGTGCGCATAGAGGTTATATCTTCTATAGTGTGTTATAATGGATTGTACATTGATGGATGTTATTATTAAATTGTGTTTGTGTGGATTATTCGCGGGGTTAGATGTGGGATTTTTTCTTGTGCGATTGGTTGGGGTGGGCTGATACATTACGCTGATTGTATTTCCAATCCCATGAGCTCGAACAGAAAGTCGATTCTCTGCCTATTGTCGTTAATTTGAGCTGCTAGTTGCAATATGCTGTTTGAGAGTGAGGTTACTATATCGCGTTTAAAATGGTTGACCCAAGCGGGAGGAGCGTCGGTAGTCTTCGTTGTTGGCTGAGGTTGGCGTGGCGGTGTTGGATTTGCATCTATGGCTATCGCTTGTGCGTAAGTGATGCCTGGTGTTTTGTTCTTTGAGATGACGTGTGTTTCTCTCACAATGTGTTGAGTTTTGTTGTTTTTAATGTTTTTTGCGTGGTTGTTGATAAATTTATAATAGTGGCAGCCCCTGTAACTGGCTGGGTATCCGTGGCTATTGCTGTTCGCACATCGGAGAAGCTGTTTATTTGTTTCAGCGGTGATCTTGCATTGCCCTGGTTTGTGGGATTCATTGTATTTCACACATCTATATGGAAGATTACAGTTAGTGCAGGCATGTGACAGGCGTTGGCATTTCTTACACTGAAAGATTTTATCTTTCCCAAGTTGTTCCCATCTGATTTGTTGATAGAGGAGGCTGTTGAGTCTTCTTATACGTGTCGTGTCACTGTCGTGTGCGAGTTGGACAAGAAATATATTTAGGTGATTGTTGTTCGGTCCGGTTTTCATCTTGGTGATTTTTTTATTGCCGTGTTGGAGAGGTTGAGCTCTATTAATGCATCGAGAATATCTTGTTCGTTGAAGTCGCCGGTAATTCCCTTGAGTACCAGGGTTTTTGGTCTCAGGGCTTTGGGCGTGAATGTGAAGAATTCTCTTTTTTTCCGCGAGAATTGTTATGATCTGTGCGTGAGCGTCGATAGAGGCGCGTTGTATGGTTGCTTCGTTAGGCGAAGTCTGCCGTATGTGGTAGCGTTGTTTAGCTACATTGTTTTGTTGGAGATGTACTTGCGGAGATTTTGAGATGCATGGGTGGTGATTTCGATGTTCTAGAGGTTATGTTGCGCTCTGCGATCGTAGTTTTAATGGGTGCTCGGGGTGAGTTCCGTGGTCGAGATCCATGTCGTTATTCCCGGCGAGGTTATGATATTGGTTTTATGCTACTATTGCCTCGTTGAGTGAACTTGACGTGTTGTTTCTTGAAGTATTTTTTTATATAGACCACCCACTGCCGAAGGCCTACGGATCGTCGTTCTCCTTGTCGTTCTCTTCACGTTGGACTTGCGCGGTGGTAAGGTTAGGTTGCCACGCTGACGCGGGCGCTTTGTTCGTGCCAAATTCTTTAACGAAGGCTTTATATTCTTTATCCAGGGCCTGGATTGAGAGAGTTTTGGTGAATTGAACCTTTTAAATTAACTTGTTGTTGGAGTGTATGACTTCCGCATGAAATTTTCGCTTGTTAAGCGGCATTTTGGGGTTACATCCATCGGGGTACCCCTTGCTGCGGCCCCGCGGGGCTTCTACTTCGAGTTTATGTGTGTTTAGTATTGTGCGTCGGTTTCGTTGGTTAATGTCACTGTGTGTACAGGATGGGCCACCTAGGCCGAGACCAAGGGAAGCGCTGAATTGATACGTGATGTGTAATGTTGAGTTTTTATTTTTGCGGTTATCGAATTTTCTCATAGCGATGTGAAGCGATATGATGCGTAGCGTGCGAGTGCCGCGGTGAGACTGCTACGCACGGTGACTCTATGCTACCTAGTGATTGTGGCATTTCGGTGGTATAAGATACCACTTCAATTCTTATAATTGATTGTTGCATTACATGAACTAAATCAATTAGTTAATATCATTTTGATAATTAGAGAGTTTTATCGAATATCATGCTATAGACTTTTCAAACATAACCTATATATATATATATATATATATATATATATATATATATATATATATATATATATATATATATATATATATATATATATATATATATATATATATATATATATATATATATATATATATATATATACATACATATATATATATATATATACACAGGGTGAGGTACATAAAATGTTACAGAGCAATAGCACTCAAACTATTGATCATATCCAAAAATATTTCAGAAAAAAAATTCAGTGTTCCAGAAGGCCGTCATACTGGACCACCCTATTTTTTTATCGGTGGAGGCGCTGAAGCTGCGTCAAGCTCAACTCCACTTTTTTAAATGGAATGGTACATTTTTCCTCAACCATCTTGTGGAGCACCTCAAGCCGCATAAAAACATTAGGGGGTCAAAGTCGTTCAAGGTCATTCAAGGTCACATCTTAAAATTAAATACAAAACTAAATGTCTCGGATCACTATCAAATATTGGGTAATGATCTGAGACAAAATATCTCGGATCACTAAATATACAACTGCACTGAGAGAGTTGATACTAAATATATAAAACTAAATATCTCGGATCACTACCAAATATTTAGTAGTTATCCGAGATATTTAATTTTGTATTTCATTTTAAGAGGTGACCTTGAATGACCTTGAACGACTTTGACCCCCTAATGTTTTTATGCGGCTTGAGGTGCTCCACAAGATCGTTGAGGAAAAATGTACCATTCCATTTAAAAAAGTGGTGTTGCGCTTCACGTAGCTTGAGCGCCTCCACCGATAAAAAAAGAGGTTGGTCCAGTATAACCAGCCTTCTCGAACACTGAAACTTTTGTCTGAAACATTTTTGGATATGATCAATAGTTTGAGAGCTATTGCTCTGTAAAACTATGTGCCTCACCCTGTATATATAACTCCTCTCTCTCTCCGCCCCTCTCTGCCCTCCTCCCCTTCGATGTGTGTATTGCAATCAAGATGGACCATTAATTCAATCAAACAGAACAATGTTCGACTCTATGAAAATTTGATCCAATTTGAAATAAATAAAAAATTATATAGATAATTTTAGTGGATTCAACTAAATTGTTTTTTAAACAGAGGAAACCGAATCACAGATTTATTAGGAATAAATGAAGCATTGGGAATAATAAAAAATTTACACATACAGTGGACAACATATCTCGACGTTTTGACGACGCGCTAATATATATAGTTCGTCTGATATGTGATAAGAGGTTAGGCGTGTAAAAGGCGCCAAACTGTGTATACGTCCATTTACTTGATGATTGCTTGAAGCTAACCAGATGAGGTGAATTGAATCAAGCCGTACATCCAGTTGCCTGACCATCGCCTGAAGGTAGACTGAACAGGCGAATTTATGCAAGCCGTAAGTCCACTTACTTGACCATCGCCTGAAGCTAGCTGGATCAGGCAACTGGAGAAAACAGTACATCCAGTTGCCTGACAATCACCTGACACCAACCCGACCAGGCAAATTGAGGCATACCTTAAGTAAGGCCTCCGTACTACAACGTGATTAGACCCGAATCAAATATCAGGCCAGCCTGACAATATTTACTAGTCGGGTAAACCTCTATTATTTTTTTCAAGTTTGTACAATTCATATGGTTAACATTAACGTTTTTCGAGTATAATTTCTTAGAAGACCTTATGGAAAGTGACTATTCAAAAAAAATTACAGTAAAGTTTACTTATAGCGAAGACGTGAATCATTTCCAGTTCGAGTAACCGCAGCTTAATAGTTTTAAGAACAACGCATGTCTCACAAACTGTTACATAGTATGTTTGTTGCATTGCAAAAATAGGATATCAGTTCAACGCTTCATCTTTTAGTTCACCTTCCGGTGTTGTAGAACAAACATTACTATGCATTTAGCATAGCGTCAAAAGTCCATGTAAACAGTGACTTATATTATAAAAATGAAGATCTGTGTGAAATTTCAAATAAATCGCAGGTAACAGCTATTTGGAACTACAGCCTTACGTTTGTCTTTTATGCCATATCTATGCTCAGGATGCCAAAAGTACTCGGTAGCGTAGCAGCAGCATGCGTAGGATAGGCAGAGATAGGCAGTTAGGTTCTAGGCTCGATTCCGGTTAGGCGAAATATTTTCTTGGAAATAAATCATTACAGGAGGTCAGGGAATGGCGAATTATAATTTTAAAAAATCATCAAGGTAAAACTCTCAGTTGCGTGTTTTTAATATTTTGGAATTATGAAATATTTTATGCATTCAGTACATGCATACAGCAAAGCATTGATGCCTTGAATACCCGACCGGAAATGTTGTTCCGGCAGCCGGATCACTGATCAGGCAAGTTTAAATATACGGTCCGGAATACCGTAGAAGCGCCCGTCTGATCTGTGCTGAATATTTAATGGATCAGTGAATCCGGACAACGGGTGTAATAAAAAAAAACTGATCAGTCCTGAATCAGGTAATCTTGCGAGGACCTTGTTAGGGCGCCGAAGTCTGTGCCTGATCGTGTCCGTATGTCGGCCAAATCAGTAGTACCCAGATACCGATGTACGAAGGTAGCATTAAGGGAGAATTTGTCCTTGGAGTACCATATTGCAGGTGTTTACATTTTATTTTTTTTAAAGAAAACGAGTAAAGCTTTTTGAGTGCGGTTTTTTTCTTGCTTTTATTCATGATATACAGAACGTTAAAAAAATTTTTTTTTGAAAAAAAGAACCAAAATGGCGGCCGTTGCAGCTCCGCGAAAATAGGTCCTCAAATCGCGGGAGGTAAACGGCTGACATAACTGCCCCCTCTTTGTTGATCTGAAACACAAATTCAAAGCATATTATCAATCTGTGACCCTTTGGTCATGGAATGACGGATGGGTTTTTTGTTTAGTACAAATTTCGGAAAATGGCGGCAATTTAAAAAACTCGAATTTTCGCGTTTTTTTCGCATAAAAAGATAAATAATAAATGCAAAAATGTATCTATCGAAAAAACGATCCGTCATTCCGTGAAGACAATTTTCTGAGTAAGCTCTCCAAATTTCAGGTCGATATGTTAATTACAGCGGTCAGGAGAATGTCAACCATTTTTAAAAACGTGTTTTCGAGAAAAACGCGTTTAAAGTTTTGTAATGTGTTTACACAAATGTGTTTATAATTACCGCTAATCGGCAATGCCTGGTCCATAGAGGCATCCCTCCTCTTCTTCTAGCTGCTCATGTTGAGCCGCTAACATCTCCCGCTGCTTTCAAGGACAAAGTCTCCGTTAATCAGGCCCACATCAGATGACCCGCAACACGTCCCTCAAATGGCTCTGTTAAGGTCACCCGTCCAATGCCTAATCGATTTTCCTTCTCCCATCCCTGCTCCGAGGTTGGCTAATCCATTAAACATCCGGTGCCGATCCGCCATGCACCTCGATGTGTATGTCTGATTTGCGCCGCATGTCTACCAGATACCCTTATTCGGGGCTATCAAAGTAAACAACTGAGTTGCTGCGTGCATAATTTCGGCGAGATTCTAATAAAGTAATATGGTGACCACGCGGACGCCGCCATCATCAAATCAAGATACAAAGAACGAATAAAAATAAATTTGAAGTTTGCATCGTAGGAATGCAACGCTTTTTTTCTTCCCTTTTCATTCGTTTATTTTTATCATCATCAAAAGGTAATCAATCAAATCAATAAAATGAAATTTTATTGGTATAACTCAAAAAGTTTTTTTTTACAAACTCGACATCATAAGCCTTTTTTGCAAATTACAGTCGTAACACTCTAATGAGAATATGTAAAAACGTGTGAGTTATTTTCACAGCCTAAATAGGCAGCAAAAATCCGGTAAAAAAGGAATTAGTTTTGCATTGCAGCGATGCAATCTTCAACCCTATGAATAAAATTATTAACATTCTTTAGAATAGGATTAGAATGATGAAAATATGCAAAGAACAAAAGAAGGTTTACACAAGTGTTGGAATGGCTAAATAAGTAGCGCGCTCAGCTCTAGAATTAGAAGGCGCGGGTTCAATTCCGAGGGGAGGTAAAGACTTCAACGAGGCAGGATACGTTTTATTCCAATCATCATATAGGCAAGATCATAAATAGCGCATCTGGAGAAAAAAATACAACCAGATTTTTTTTATTCGTAATTTTCGGATTTTTTTTCCCTTCAGGCATAGATACGGCAACCGGTTCAGACCCTGAAAATATGCAAATATGCATATAGCAGGTCGCACTTTATAATATGGTACAAATCACTATAAACATCGTCGCAAAGGAAAGGCAACATTTTTAATCAATGTATATATATTTCAGCTCATTATTAGAATCTTGGGGAAGCTAATTTTGTATATCGTCAGGGAATATCCATTTTATGAAAACTTACTATATTATATAGCATCGAAGAATAAACGCATGTTTGTAAGATTGGTGATTGCGATTAACATATGTGCATAATTCATGCAACTGCTAAAATATCAATAAGCAGTACTATACTTTTGGCCGTAACTATGGCCATAAAATATTATTGTCTTCTCAGGGAAATATAAAATATAGTTAAAATATGGTTGTGAACACCATACAATTCTCTCAGTGCAGTTGATAAAATGAAAATTTCGTTTAGTAGTCTTATTCTAGATATGTTCAACTACCTTTACTATTGTTTTCACATGATTTTAGAATTGAATGGCGGCGCTGAAGCTGTATAAACCGCGATACCGTTATCTGATAGTGTCTTGCGGCCGGCAACGTTACATCGCCAATTCTTCACCGATTGACTTGATATCTTTTCCGAATCTTATAACAACATTTGGCATCGGACTAGGGAAGGGGCTTTTGATGTATTGCAAACTTTTTCCTAAAAACAATATTTTCTCCGATTTTTTAAACCAAAAACAATTCCCCCCCCCCCCCCCCTTAAAGATGCACCTTTTGATCAAAATTCGATATTTTTCGATTTCCATGAGTACTTCGATAGCAAATCTTGTCTAGCATCAAAATTATTTAGAATTTTCGTTCCAGGTTAAAAATTGGAGAACTCCTGCCGGTCGCAGATTCGAACAAAGGTGACTCTCTGCACTCAACTTCCGCGCTGCTATTTTGTTACAAAATCTTGCGAAACAATTTGTAAAGATATACTTGAAGATATGTAGAAGAAAAGCCACTGAACAGAATTTTCGTTCTATCAACTGGCTATCCATAAAAAATTGTCGAAATTCAGCGTTTTTTCCGGGCTCTCGACTCGGAGTCTCTCTCGAAGTCTTCGTGCTCCTAACACTGGGGCACGATGAATGTTTAGCTGAAAGGCGAGCTCCTAGCACCTTCCTTTTCTTAACAATCTCAACCGCCTGATACGAAACTTCGCCCGAACATATGTGAGGTTATATTTGCCCCTTGCAACGCTTCAATCTTAGCTAAGTACTCGTTGCAACTTTGTTGTTCAACTCATCTCGCTATACATTTAGAACTTGTCGTTTACACATGTAAATCCTTCTTGGCAGCGATAGCTTACGATACGGATATCGTGTAGGTAACTGATCGATTACCTCGATGGTAGCAACCAGATGATTAATAAAATCAAAAAACAACTATATATGGTCTCTTTTTTTCCTAATTCGTGATTGAAAGAAAAAAATGCACGTGGAACGAACAACCGCGGATCCTGGTAGGGCGATACAGCGAGATTTCGTTGTAAAGATCGACTATGGTTGGTCGGGATGCAAGCAGGAGAGTATCTTTGCCATCCATATCGTGAGGCCAAACCAGTTTCCTAACTGTACAGAGTGAAAGAGAAAGAGAGAAGAGCGAGGGAGAGGGAGAGAGCTGAGGAAAAGAGAAAAAGAGAGAATACGACCTCTCCTTATGGCATCAAATCTCGGAGTTACAAACTTTACGTTCATTATCATTACCACTTTTATTATTTTTATATTATTATAATGATATTATTATTATATTATTAAAATGATATTATTATAATATATAATATATAATATATAATACTATTATTGTCACTATTATTATATTGATATTGTTGTTGTTATTCGCGGTGACAAATTTCACTACGTTCATTATCATTACCATTATTATTGATTATTATATTATTACAATATTCCATTATTATTATTATTATTATTATTATTATTATTCACATGCTTATCGTTGGCGTTGTTATTATTATTATTTAGTGGATATACTCGGAAAGCTCGAGGGCAAAAGAGAGACAGTCACGAATCCCAGTCGTTTGCAACTATTCATCGCGCCCAGGATGTCGAAAACGACCCAGAAGGTGCGATTCGCGAAGCAACATATTTGTCTTGCCTGAAATAAAAATAAAGGAGGTACCGAAACCTACATTCGCGAAGCAAACAATCGAATGAAATATTCAAAGAACGTGGTTGAATTTTTTTTCGTGTTTTTGAAACCATGTTGCGAAAAGGTATGCGTATTATTATAAGGCTATTTTGTTTTATAGCAAGCGTAGTTTTAGTAAAAAAAAAGATAAGTTTAAGCGATGCAATGGGATTTTTTTTAGTTTAGACAAATGTTTGCAGGATTATTTTCTTGGTTTTTGGAGCTGAATATTTTGGATGGAAATATTTGCATCGGATTTGTAATGTCGTGGCAAGTTTTTCATCTCTTTAGAATTTGAACAGGTATTTAGTGTTTATAAAAAACAAAAATACAAAAAAATGGTAAGATAGTGATAGATGATTTTATTATAGAGTAACGATAATGATTTGATAGTATACATTTATAATAAACGTCAGCGTGATCTACGTAATGTTCGAGAAATATGAGAAAAATAAAATCCTGGTAGGTACAGCGGGAAAATGGCACACAGAACCAGCTGTTTAAACTACAAACGAGCTTTGGGACTCGAATGGCCTACAGTATGGAGAAACCGAACAAGTATGATGTGTATATTATGTGTGTATTTGTACGAGGCAATTCATGTAGAAAAGCATTCCCTCGGGTTCTTCTGTTACTTTATCATGTTTTTCCACTGGCTATAAGTAAAAAAGGAGCCCTTACCATTTTTACGTTTTTTGAAAATTATTTTAAAACGATTTTAATTTTTTTCAAATAAAACTAACAATGTAAAATAAGCTCCTGCAAATGGAATATTATTATGAAAATAGGCAGAATACATTTTTTTATTAAGACATTTCCTTTACCCCTTCTAATACGGCGAAAAAAATAGTTTAGTGCGCCTCATTACCGAGAACTGTTATTTCTCCTCTGAGTGATCATTAGGATGAAATAACTTTTCTATCTGAAACTTGCTCAATAAGGGTGCGAATTCCTCACAACTGAAACGCGCCTATGTTTTTCAGTAACTGGGACATATGTTGTCCCAGCCGGAATTTCAAAAATGTTCCAGACTGGGACAGCATATGTCCCGTCAGGTGTGAAAGGATTAAGTAAGTTACGATTTTCATGATTTTTGGTTTTTGACAAATTCTACAAATTTTCAAGAGAACACTTTTTTCTAATTTTCGCCCCTCTCTATTTTTCAAGACAGTAATTTCTTCCAAGACAGTTGTTTTTTCCATTATTTTCAAATAATTCCTTTTTCCGTTCTCTTATGGAAATAATTATAAAAATTGTCGTTATTAAACACAAGATAGTTTTCATTATTTTAGTGTTCTGCCGAATTGTATGAATTCTAAACAGAATATTTTTTCACATTTTCGCCCCTGTCTATTTTTAGGAAAGTAGTTGTTTTGCCAAGACCGAGTTATTTTTTTAATTATTGTCAAATAATTCTGATTTTTTTGTCCCCTAATGGAATCAATGATAAAAATTGCTGTTATCAACTCGAAGACGATAATATTCTTCATCGAATATTACTATGAACGGAAGAAAAATCAATCATTTTTTTTAATGTGAGTGATTTTTTCCCCCTCTTCGCTAAATTCTACGAAATTGGTACACATTTTCGTTCAAAGATTCTATAAAATGGCGACACATCTTGTCTAATTTTGACCAACTCACTACTTCTTATAATTTTTTTCAATATCGAGCTTTTTTGTCATTTTGAAGTAACTCTAATTTGTTAAATGTCTGAATAAAACCAACCATACAAAAATCGAGTTTCATTACATAACAAATAATAATATCAGTATTTCTCCCCAAATATTAAAATGAAAAAAAAAAAAACAAAATAAGATAGACAAAAAGATTAATTTACCGCGTCAGAACTTTCTTCTTTTTGATTTTCGCCAAATTTTACCAAATTAAAATACAAAATTATATTTCAAGCCGCAACAAAAATGTAAGCCAATCGGCGTTGATTCTTTTCGTTCGTTCAAATGATTTACTTTCTCATTGACTTCATTTACTCGTATCTCTATGAATTTTAACGTGCCTTTTTGGGTTTCCAAAAATGACGAACATACGGAAAAGTATCCAAAAGCCTCGGTTTTTAATGGACTTTTCTTGCGGAGAGGGAAAGGAGGATCTCCGTGTGGGATTTGCTTATATGCATAGCAGTATAGAAATACAAATGAAAGCGGAATGAGACGTATAGCAATGCGTTTGTGTTGTCAGCTCTCGGTGGCATGAGGAGCGGCGGTGGGGGGGGAGGCAGCTCGCGATGCATTCCTCGTTCGCTTTCATGACTCTTGTGCAAGTTGAGCTGTTCTATGCATCGTCCATTCTTGAATAGCTTCCTGTCGCATTTCAAATTAGTACGGAAAATTTTTAATATAAACCAAATTAATCCATATGGCACAATAGGTAAAAAATAAATAGTATACGCATAAAAAGATGCAAGTCCAAAATATTGTCCTTGTTACCTCGTCATCGATCGTGAGGCAATTTTATTTTCTAAATAATAAAGAAAAATTAGAAAAATCATTAAGTCAAAACAGCTGACAATTTTCACCCCGAAATTATGTTCTTGTTTCGAGAAAATTAGACAAAACATCAATACTAAAAATTTGATAAAATTTAAGAAATATCGAAATATCATATTTAATAAATATTGAACAATTATTTTCATTTAATATTTAACCAATTATTTAAATATTCCGTGTATAAATAAGTTTCTCGTTTTTTTCTACAGTGCAAAAGTTCCTTATAAAAGTTCACAAAATGATATAAAAATGAAATAAAAAATGATCCAGATTACTTTATTCGTCAAAATCTTTACTATCACTTTTCTAAAAAATTATGAACCTTACAACAAGAAGCAACAAATTAATTCGTACACCTGATATGTACGTATGTGCAACAGAATAAACCTCCACGATTTTAATGCTCTGAATGAAAGATACATAAGCAAAAATAGCGTAATTTAAGGGGTGAGATGCAGTGAGAATTTTCAAAAAATCGATTTTTTAAATACATTTTCTTGAAGTATGATGTTTCGAAAATATTCCCTGAAAATTTCAAGTCTATCCGATGAATAGTTTCCGGGATATCCCACAATCAGTGAAGGAGCGTCGGGTCCCCGTGGCAGGTAGCGGCTGACAAATGCGCAAACAATAATACGCGGGAAGGCAGAATGCTTCGAAGACAACAACAAATGGATATTTCCGAAGCTTTTTATAAGTAAGTAATTTTTTAATTAGTATTTCAATACATAAATCAAGTGTAAAATTGGAAAACTCTTCCAGAAATTTTCAAAAATGTATTACTCAAAAACTATGAACTTCAGCAAAATTTTATAAAGAATACTTTCGTTTTAAAATTGCCCAAAATATTTGTAAAAAAATAATTCATCCCGAAAAACTTTAATTTTTTGTAAAATTGTTTTAACAATTGGCTATAAACAATTGAATGCTCGACTTTTCGGCAAAAAAATTGTGGTATTCGGATTCAGCGAATCAAAATATATAAAAAAAGTTTTGCTTCATCCATCGAGCTCACCATTTTACGAACATATAATACTGTATCCACATCGAAAAACTTTAAACGCGTTTTTGTCGAAACTGTGTTTTTCAAGTCAGTGACCACTATAATTCAAAAACCACTCGATGGATTTTTATGAAATTTGGTGTGCTTATTGATAACATTAAACACTAATCCTTAATAGAAGGATTTTCATTTTTGTTCAAAATGTATAGTTTTTTTTAACAATTAACGAGCGATTTTTTGGTCGCAAATCGAAAATTATCTGTCGGAAGCGCCCATTTTGTTAATTTTTGAAAAAAAAGCTTCGCTTAAGGAATAGATTTATTATTAAACTAATGATTTTTCTTGGTTTTTTATTTCAGAAGATCCAGTAAAATTTTATGATGGTCACCGCAAAGTACTACATGCCGAAGGGGGTCCGACAAAGATGACGATATTTTTATAAATAATCAATATTTTTTTTTGAAAATTTGTACAAGTCAAGTTGAAATATAACATAAGAAGTCTGTGTAACCACTTTTGTAAAACGAATTTAATTACTATGAAAAAAAAAAATTATTGAAAATGCTCGTTTTTTCACGTCTCTGAATGGATATCACCCCTTAATTACAGCGTAAATTATTTTTCGATGAGCCAATTTTTCCCGCACGTTTCCGTTTTCGTACCTTCTTTTTTTCGTTATGTGCATTTTTACGTAATTTCGTGCGCGTAGAGTGACTCTCACTCCGTCCGAATTATATTTCGTGTAAATATCGTATTATGCTTGTGCACGTATTGTACAAGTGAGAGAAGGGGAAGGTGAGGTCACACTCGATCGTTCGAGGAAGCAATTACATGGAAGGAAATTCTGTATATGCTTATACTGAAAAGTGTTTTTTATAGCACTCGACACGCTATTTGCGATTCTGTAGCGTTAAGAATACAAACCCAAACATTATACCCTTATAATATATACAAGTATATATCAGGTTGATAAAAAAGTTTTGTCGCAATAATTTCAATATAATTTATTTATTTATATATCTTATACAAAACATTTCTAATCAACAATATATTCGCCATCGGTTTCTATGACACTTGACCATCTAGTTGGCAACTCATTTATTCCCTTTGCCCAAAACTGCGGCGGCTGGAACTCAAAGAAATTTGAAATATCCCTTCTGAGATCGTCGACGTTTTCGAAAGTTTTGTTTCTCAAATATGCCTTCAAATGTCTGAACAAATAGTAGTCAGATGGCGCGATGTCGGGAGAGTATGGTGGATGAGGAACGGTATTCCAGTGAAGCTCAGTGATTGTTTTGTGGGTTTCCTTTGCGACATGGGGTCTCGCGTTGTCGTGGAGAAGGTGCACAGTCGCGCGTCTTGGCCGTTTTTCTCTTATAGCTTTTGCCAATCCCTGGAGATTTTCGATGCATCGTGTAGAGGAGATCATCTCACCTACAGGGAGAAAATTGTGAAACAGCATTCCCTTTGCGTCCCAGAAACAGCACAACAAAACCTTTTGTGAGTGACGATCAGATTTCGGTTGGTGTGGCGGTTTTTCTCCGATAGGAAGCCAGTAGGCTAAACGCGTTCTGTTATCATACAAGACCCAGCTTTCATCTCCCGTCACAAGATCTTCTAAAAACTACTTGCGATGGTGGCGAAGCAGGAGAGACTGGCAGATGGTCACGCGACAGTTCTTATTGTCGTCGGTGAGACGGTGTGGTATCCATTGAGCTAGAACCTTCCTGTATCCCAAGTTGTGTAAGTGATTGACTATTGACGGTTGGGTGCAGCCAAGTTCTCTTGCTAGCTCGTGCGTACTTGCTTCCGGTTTTTCTTTGATGCAGCGGAGTAATGCTTCATCATCGATGGTCGACGGTCGTCCGGAACGTTCCTTATCTTCAAGGCTTGTGTCTCCAGATTTAAAACGATTGAACCAACGCTGGACTGTTCGATGAGAAACTACGTTCTCGCTGAATGCATCCTGTATATTTTTAGCAGTTGTGCTTGCGTTCGTGCCGCGCCGCCACTCGTAAAAAATGATCGCTCGAAGTTGCTCCTGCGAGATCGAAGCCATTTCTGTCCACTAGAACGCGCGCTCGCCCTTTTATACCCTGTCACGCGGAAGAGTAGAAAACATTCTAGAATATTCTCGACATAGCTCGATGTTATATTGCGTCAATACGTAAAAAGACATTTTGAAAATTTTTGCGACAAAACTTTTTTATCAACCTGATATTATAAGGAAGTATATGTATTTATTTATTGGTCTTCAATTCTTGTTGAATTAACGTTTTACAAGATACAAATATTGAACAGAGAGAAAAAGCGAGAGATAGGGCGAGGGGGGAGGAGAGAACCCGAATCTTTTTCTCATATTCATTATTCCATTACTTTTATTTCACATAATTTTTTTTTTTAGTTCTGACATGATGATGTCATCTTTATTTTGGTTTTGAATTAACGCTTTGCAAGATATAAACAAGAGAGAGAGAGAGAGAGAGAGAGAGAGAGAGAGAGAGAGAGAGAGAGAGAGAGAGAGAAGTCGAATCTTTTTCGCAATAATCATTATTCCATCACTTCAATTTGACATGATTTATTTTGCGTTCTAACTTTTTCTTGTCTTCATTTTCCGAAGGTTTGAACATTTTGTTTACTTCCATACGTAAAATAAAAATGTCACGTCTTCTTTATTTCACTTTTCAATTCATATTTTACAAGATACTAATTGGGTGTACAACTTCATTCGATCCATTTTTTTGTTTAAAATACGCACTTATTTGAATGATAAAATGAATTAATACATTAATTAAAATATTGTCCATCGCTAGCCACTGCTTATCCCCATCTTACTGGTTATTTATGAATTCCGTTGCGGAAGAAACGTTCATCTTTTGAAGCCAAGAATGAATCGAGCCAATTTTTGATACCCTGTAGTGACGTGAAGCGTATTCCAGTCAAAGCGTTCTGCATCGATCAAAACAAATGGTAGTCGGAAGGGGCAAGGTCTGGGCCATAAGGCGGGGGAGCCAGAATTTTCCACCCGCTATTTTGTAAATAGTTTTTAACCGCAATAGCAACCTGAGGCCGTGCGTTGTCATGTTAAAAGATTATGGACTCGTGTCTGGTCGCATATTCTGGACGTTTTTCGGCTATAGCTCGCTTTAAACGGATCAATTGTTGCCTGTAGCTGTACACCATAAACTTCCACAAGCATTCGGTGGGCTTCAACTGCACTTTTCTTCCGATTGAAACAGAAAATCAACACTTCCCGCAAATGGTGCTTATTTGGGACGAAATTCGACATTTTCACCGCAGTAAAAATTAGACTTGATGCGTAAAACTCAAAGGTCTGTAAACGATATTTGGTTAAGAGATGTTGATACTTCACGGCATAAATCAGCTGTTGCCTTCACTGTGAAGTATCATGTTGATACTTCACAGCAAAAATCAGCTGTTGCCGTTAACCATTTATAGCACTTAGAGCCATCTTTTGAAAACGGACCGAACGAAGTTGTACACCTAATATATTGAAAAAAGGAAGAGAGAGAGAGAGAGAGAGAGAGAGAGAGAGAGAGAGAGAGAGAGAGAGGCGGGAGAAAGAAAGAGATAGAGAAAATCTGAATCTTTTTCTCAATAGACATTACTTCATTATTTTTGTTCCTCACGATTTTTTTTTACTTCTGACTTTTTCATCCCCCAATTCTCTTCCGCGTCAGTTGCGACAGCGATAAATATACGCGTCTCTACTTGTACGTAAAAAAACTACGTCAAATGATAATAGACGATACACAACCACCTAATGACCACTCCAATTACTCCATTCAATAATTGCTTCAACTGAATGTGACAATTTTCAATTGTACTTTCAAAATCATGAAGCATTTTCTTCTTCTTTTTGTTTCCTTTTTTCACGATTAAGCAGGGAGATACCTTCATAGACGAGGAAAAAATTTGCTGATTTTCATGTTGTTTTTCCTGAACGCAAAGATTCGAGTTTTAAGTGGCATTTTTAAAAAACTAATGTTTAAAAATGGCGGAAGTATTGCACGGTCTTCCACACTGCACTTTCGAAACTGACGTGATGTATAGCTAACAAACTAATCGATCGATTCTGTAGAAATTCAGTATAAATCTTTCTATCCTTATTGTTTAAAACATGAATCTAAATGTTTTTGCAAATAGAAACGAAAAAGTATTTTTGATTGCAAAATGTAGCCATTTCTTTCGGAAAATGCAATCTTTCTGTTTTAAATCGTACTATTTCATCGATTTTTAACATTTCTCACTTTTTCTTGGTTCATATTCTGCGTATAAGTGTTAATGAGAGAAAAATCTTCGTTGATTTTTTTCAGATTCATACGGCGGACGCTACGTGTCACACTATCGGACAACATCCCCCGCAACAAGTTTAGAAGACCGTGCCAGCGCTCGACGATTTTTGAAGATTGATAAACAAAATACCATGTTACAGCCAAAAGTAGTAATAAAACATACCCTAAGTCTCAAAAATGGTGAAGAATGTTGCCTCTAAAAAAATAATGAAAATCAGTAATTGTTTCCGCACCTAAAGGTATCTTCCACCTTAACATACACGGTAAAACGATATCGCCAATGGGCACGTCGCGATAAGCGATCGGTAGTGCAGAAAATCAATATTAAAAATGGCGTCGGGCGTTGTAAAATCCCGCAGAAGTCATGGTATTCGACGGCAAAATCTTCGCACCGTGAAATTTTCGAAGCGTCTGTGTAATACATACAAAGAGCGTGAAAAAGATGCTCGATAGAATAAAATATCTCGGGACCAGTGAGCTGCTACTGAATTGCCACTAACCTCGAGGGGCCAAATTCCGCTGCGACAAAAACAAAAAGCGTTAAACAAAAATCCACCGTACGAAGTTCGTCGCCGACACTAAATCTCTTCGCGGATCGCATCACTGTAATCCTTGAAGAAAAATTTGCGGAGAACGGGCACCGGGAACACACTCGAAGCGTGCACACACATTTTTATTCCGTTTTTTCGTTCATTTTTCTTTGGCTTTTATTTATTTTTTATCTTCGATACTTTTCGTCTCAACTTCGCGAAGCAGTTTCAGTCCGCTGCCATTTTCCAGAGTCGGTTAGCGTCCTCAAACACCTACACTGTCTTGCTCGCATATATATATATATATATATGGTCGTATATATATATTGGGAAAGGTGACTTTGGAGACGCAGGACTTCAGGGACCGATCTCATACGTAAATCTCGAAGTGTTCGAAAACCCGTTTATGAATTTTTTTATTCGGATAAATAAATAATAGAATAATAAATCAATTGAATAAATAAATGTTAATATAAGTATTATTAATTTATTAAATACATAAATAAATGAATAATAAGTTAAATAAACAAAGAGATAGATAAATAAATAAATGTTGATATATAACAGCAGTTTAAACCCAAACAAACTTATTTCAATGATCATTTAGTCCCAAAAATCAACGATTCGTTGGAGAAAAATTAATTTTAATTTTAGAAATTAAATTTACACATTTTTATCAAAATTTTATATATTATAATCAAAAGAATTGTCCTCAAGACAACCGGATGTGGCTGCGGTAATGTTACATACATACAAAGGGTTTTAAATATCCTTGTCCCAGTACTTGGCACTATATGCATTTGTATAGTAAAAGGTTTTCGATGACATTGGATAATTGGAAAACTACATTAGAATGTTATAATTCATTTTTTTTCTACGTAGTTTTCATATAGCTCTATAAAATGAATTATATTATTGTGATATAATTTTGCACTTATGTAAAGGGATCGAAATTTTTTTACCGGTACTATGTATATAAATACATGTTATTTGATAAATAAAAAATAAAATGTTACTAAAGAATTTAAAACAAATTCATATATATATATATATTATAATTTCAAATATATAATTTAAGTACACATATATATAAATCCACACAGTCACACTCGCGGATATACGTATCAGAATTATGCATACAAACGTGGCCGTATGAGAAAATCAATTTATCACAATAGAAGTGCTGCGGGTGTAAAAAAACCAATCCTCGATTGTGGGGAACAATACGTTCGAATAAAATATTCCACAGCTGGAACGAATGAGCTCACCACGACGACGTGCCACGAAAAAAGTATTGGTAGAACCAAAAAGGCCACGCGAAGATATAAAGTCACTATCGTATCACTGCGTATCGATTGGACGAATTGACAAAAGAATTATCATTTCGCGGGCTGACGCAGGGGAATTTGTCTTACTTTGTCCTATTAAGGATAGTCCTGGCCGCGTAAATCTCTGTGCGTGTGTGTGTGTATGTGTGTGTGTATACGCGATCGCGTTCTCAACGTGATTGTATAGAGGTCGTCGTGGTACTGTCGTGATGTAAACCTTCCGATGCGACTTGGGCTCGGTTGCTTTTGCCATCGGGCGGCAACAAAACGCTTCGTGGTCTCCTGGCTTTTGGTTGGCTTTCACTCCCACCTGGCCGTATCCACTGCAATAATAAGCCATCCGCGCGCGATCTCGTGCCTGGACAGCGGGGCACACAGCGTGGTCCCCCTCAACCCCTTCCACTTTGACGCGCTGCATCCTTCTCTACCTGATGGATTTTTTCCTTTCTCTCGTCGGTTCTCTCCCCCCGCCCCCCTCCCGCCGCTACCGGGGAACATTTTTAGCCACGTAAACGTCAGAGGCTCACCTGCGAACGCCTCTCCTCCTCGGTACTTTCTTATCACTGTATCGCGTATGCTCTAAGCTGCGCAGGCATAATCGCACGCACACGAACTTACGAAGATATCGAGCATTATTACAAAAGCCTTTGTTTTTTACTTTTGGTCGATAACAAAAATTAACGGCGGAAATGGTTCATTTTTTCAACGGTGTCGAAATTGCCAAGTTTTGTCTATCTTCCCCATCGTGACGCTTTCGATGCTATTTTTCGTTTCTTCGAACACGACCTTTCCTGTTCGCACTTTATTGAAACCCTAGGCTAATCCGATATCTCGTGAAGCTAGGGCCACAGACAATTTCTTTTGGCGAGAATATTTTGGAGAAATATTATATTATTAACTCTTGTACTAATGGACCCAAGCACTAGCTAATTAGTTTGCGCATTCTTCTCGTGTTTTCTTTTATGACTTATTTCGAGAGAAAAATGACCACGTTTGGATTCATGTCCAATGAGAGATTCCGAAATCGAAGGACTATAACGCACTTTAGGATGCACATTGAAATAACAACAACAACAAAATAAATTGAGATCAGTAAATTACGGATTGCTGTAACATTTATCGCTAAGGTTAATTGGATAATTTATTTTAATTGACGTTGCCAATGATAATAGCATGAATAATAGTAATAACAATAATGATGATGATAATACAATTAATAATACCAATAGTCATATCGTATGTGCAAACAAATAGCATTATTATTTTTTTACTCTTATTATCAATATCATAATTATGTAATTTTAAACATGTTAAAATAACAATATTAATAATGCAGTAGTAGTAATGTTTTATTCTTTATACATCCTATTAACAGGTGTTTACCTAAAAGCCCCTCCCTTCTGATCAACATCATTTTATTACACTGGTTTTCTTACATCTATCCTAGTTGATAGTTTCTCAAATTGTCTGATGTAATCGCATGGCTGCTTTGCCGGTTGCATTTTCAGTTGCGCTTCTATTTTCCGGTCAGTTTCTAACCCCCTGCTTTTTTGAACCACTGTTCGAGTTTTATGCTATTTCTTGGTTTCGTTTGCCTTTAACTTCCGTACACTCACAAATATATCTCAAATTTCAATTGTCTGCTTGCATATTCTACAATTGGCGCCTAAATATCCTTTTTTCCGTCTTTCCCCACGTTTCAACCTTTAATCCTCGCCCACGTTTCTTTTATTTCTCCGCTAATCATCTTGTATACCTGAGTATACCTGTTTCCCTATATTTGTGTTCCTTGTAGTATGTTGATGCATCGATTTTGCTCCAATCGCATTGGATTTCTTGTTCAATTTTAATTTTTATGCACCTTTCTATTTTTCTTCCATGCCCTCTTACATTTCCGTCTCATACGGCTTGCTTGATAGCCCCCTCATCTACGCTTCCATTCCTTCCTTTATTTCTTTCCCTCATTTTGATGGGTTACCATTTATAACTGCCCTTACTTATTCCCTTAGGCATTGTTGTGCCACCTACAGTCCCCCATCTTAATTATTCCAAGTAGGTACCTCGCCGCCCTTTTGCATACTTCGACTTCCATTCCCCTGCACCCCACTTCCGTTGACCAAATATAGTTTGCGGTGGTTCTACTAATTTCCATAGCCGTTTCAACACACCCTGCTTGAAATTTTTCCACCTCCTTCCTCTTCCATCATCCCCAAATTTTGGATCCATACAGCATTCCACCTCTTACTATTACTTCCATTACACTGAGAAAAAAAAACCAATTGAATCAAAAAAATATATTGGTTGATCCAAATAAATGTGCTGCTGCGGAGTACCACCGATATAAGAGATTGTTACAATACTATAAAATATTGGAAAATGTGATTGATTTAAATAACATATTATTTTATTTGAAAAAGCTCTTCTGTTCTCTGAATATCTACATTATCCTTCAAATGAAATTATATTCTATTGAAATCATTCTATATACAACCCATAGATGTATGGACAAAATAATTAAGCGGATGCTACATTTTTTATTTCGTACAAAAATATATTTAATAGAATTATTATTGCTTTACTTCATCGAAACGAATATGCCATGGACGTAAGTTTTTCAATTTGTTTTAAATCTTAAATAAAAAGTGAGCATTAGAATGATCATCCACGATAATAGTGGAGAGAATATCAGATATCCAATGGAATATCCATGGAGAGAATATCGGATATTCAACTGATAAGGACAGATACTACGTAATGTTGAGGAATCGGCTTCGACACGAATCGAAGCCGATTCCTCAACAATACGTATTCATCAACACGACCGCACACTACTCGTACTGTATTGGGGAACAGATACTACACTTTGATCTTAGCCACAGGTCAAGAAGTGATACTCTTTAGAGTTTCTCCGGCGTTTAAGTAGATTTTCGGTCTGCGCCACGCTTACGAGAAACGAGCGCACGTGCGGCTTCTAGCGGTTAGTCCGAGAACTACGGGTTTCCTCACACCTATAATTTCAGTGGTGCTCGGCCATGATTTGGTTGAATTTTTTTCAACCAAATGCGCAAGAAACACATTTTATTTTCGCATAATTTTTCAACCAATTCAGACATGTGCTTAATATTTTTCAATCAAAATGAAATATTAATATTTTAACGAATAATGTACTTGGAAATCAAGATCGGATATGGTGAAAAAATAAAATAACATATTTACTTAATAGAAAATTTATCTGATTCAAACCAGCGAAATTCAATTTTTCTTGTGTACTTGAATCAATAATATCCATGTTATGAATTGAAACGTTTTATGCTCGTTGCAGAAAATGCATTCAAAACCATATAATTTGTTCGCGATCATTTTTTTCGATAGTTTCAATAATACATTGTTCTCGGCTAACAATATATCTTTTGAATGAAAAAAAATATTTAATTTTATCATGTTATTAAAGTCGATAGCATTTTGTTGGGACTAATAAATCCGATTGTTTCGACCAACAATTTTACAATTGAATCAAAGAAATTTTATTCAATAACACCAATGATATTGCATCAATGATTTTTTTCCCCAGTGTAGGTAGTCTTCTCTCGAAATTACTAATTCTTGCACGCTTAACGACCTCCCATGTCGCGTTCATTACTTTATTAATTTTTTCCATCAGGATATTAGTGTTTTTTTTCCACTGGGCTTGCCGTAGAGAACCCTACACGGAAAAAAAGAAACAGCGAAAATCACAGTATAAACCGCATGAAAAACAGGGTGCCATATTTCATTTTACAGTAAAACAAAGTAATGTAAATCCTGCCCTACAAAAATGACGAATTTTTCTGTACACACTGAGATTTTTACAGTTACACTGGCTTATTTACAGTTCGGTATAGTGAATACATCACTGTCTTCAGTAAAAATATTCAACTGTAAAATTTACATGAGATCACTGATTTTTATACTGTACGCAAACTGCAAGGGTTACAGTGTACACTATATTGAGTACAGAGTGATTAATTAAATTGTACAGTGTGGCACGGTAGTTTTACTCTTCTTTCGACAGTTCGTGACGTAATCTGTGCACTCTGAGATTTTTACAGTTACACTGATTTATTTACAGTTTGGTATTGTGGATAAATCAGTGATTTCAGTAAAAATATTCAACTGTAAAATTTACATGAGATCACTGCTTTTTATACTGTTCGCAAACTGCAAGGGTTGCAGTGTACACTGTATTGAGTACAGAGTGATTCATTAAATTTTACAGTGTGGCACGGTAGTTTTACTCTGCTTTCGACAGTTCATGACGTTATCTGTGCACTCTGAGATTTCTACAGTTAGACTGGTTTATTTGACGTTTGATATTGTGAATACATCAGTGATTTCAGTAAAAATATTCAACTGTAAAATTTAAATGCGTTCACTGTTCATTTTTGCTGTACGCACATGAGGCACGAGGCCAGGATACAAAGGATTGCCAGTTAGTAGTGCGTAGTTGATGGGACGCGGACATCGAAATTTGTGCGACAGAATTCAAGAAATTATAAAGAAAGAGAGAATTAAAAAAAAAGGTACGTTCTTGTCTAATTAGGACTTGCCTCGCGCGTGGGGTGAGGCACGTGGCCAGGACTCAAAGGATTGCCAGTTAGTAGTGCGTGGTCGATAGGATGCGAATGTTGAAATTTGTGCGACATAATTCAAGAAATTATAAAAAAGAGAGAATTATTTACAAAAAGGTACGTTCCTGTGTATGTGACTGATTTTTAAATATTTTCTACACAGTTTTCTCAAACTTCTTTTATGGATAAACTTTTTTTGTGTGTTCATTCACTTCAGTATATTCTTGATATATATATATATATATATATATGTGTGCGTGCGTGTGTGCGTGTGTGCGCGCGCGCGCGTGTGTGTGTGTGTGTGTGTGTGTGTATCTGTGCGTGTGTGTGTGTATCTGTGCGTGTGTGCGCGTGCGTGCGTGCGTGTGTGTGTGTGTGTGTGTGTGTGTGTGTGTGTGTGTGTGTGTGTGTGCGTGTGCGTGTGCGTGTGCTTGTGCGTGCGTGCGTGCGTGTGTGTGTGTGTGTGTGTGTGTGTGTGTGTGTGTGTGTGTGTGTGTGTGTGTGTGTGTGTGTGTGTGTGTGTGTGTGCATATATATGTATATATATGTATGTATATATATATATTACAAATTTACAGTGTGACGTTGTGAACGGTATTCACTGGTTACGACTTGTCTCGAGCGTGGCGCGACCAGGACACAAAGGACTGGCAGTTCTTTCAGCGCTATCAAATGTTATTTTTACCCCTAATTTTGTATAATATACGATTTGTGGCACTATTAAATTATGGGGTTCATCAAGTTTGCATTACAGTATTAAAACAAGAACGTTTCCCGTGTTCACACTGTAAAAAGCAACGGTTCAAAACTGAAACTATATCTGTTGCTAACCAGTTTCTAGAACAGAGGACTTCACTGTTAAAACACCTACATAAACTCTGTCGATATAACTGGCGCATTCATTGTACATAATACAGATTAACCAACTGTCAAATTACAAGTTTTGTTATATTTATATTACAGTGTTGAACTGTCAAAATTTACTTTTGACTACACTGTATTCTGGACTGTGTGTTCCAGTAAAAGATACAGTAGAGCGGTTCGAGTCCAAAGAGGACAGTATAGGAACTGTAATAATTTACTTTGAGCACACTGTATTTTGAGCACTGTGTTTCAGGGAATATCGCTGTGCAATCGCTGGAGTCCAATCCGAACTGTGTAGCCCCTGTATTTTGTACGATTTCTTTTTTTCCGTGTATCCACAAATATTTGTATTCCTTGACTATTTCCAGCTCGTTATCTTTATGGCAGGTTACAGTTCATGACGATAAAAGATTCGATTTTTTACGTCAATTGTATCCTTAAGGTGTTTACAAGACGTGGGTAAAAGGATAATTTATATCTAAAATATTTTAGAATTTACAGCCTGTTGAGCGGAACCGTCCGCCGGCTAGAAAACAGGTAGCTGAGGCGCTCGGAGCGTTTTTCTGGAAACGGCCTTTTTAGAGCGCGGCGCTCTACAGCGTCAACGGATAAACCAATTCACATGCATCTCTACGCAATTGAAAGGAAATTCAATTTGCGGGGACATCAGGAAGCGATTTTGGTAAAAAATTGATTAAGAAATATTTTTTGCCCGTTGAAGCAAACAAACCGGGCAAAAAAGTTTGGTTTTTTTTCGAACGGCTGCCATTTTGTCACCCAGGGGTTTTTCAGAAAAAAAACTATAGGGGCCCCCAAATTTGGTCGCGTTTAAAAAGTTTTACCCGTTTTTGTTTTAAATGAACCGGCAAGCTCGAGCCGGCATTTTGGATTTATTTATAAATGAAATTAGAACTTACTCTCCAATCATAGAAGAATACAATACATTGAAACCCATTTCAGCAAATTTTTTTTTACATTGAGCGCCACTGTATTATTTATTGTAGCTTCCATGTACAGGGTACTTCCTCTTATTACATTCCCCGCCATATTCCACTCCACATCCCAATCGATCCCCATCTTGCGGGCATTTCCGAAAGTATTTATTCGGTATAAAAAAAAAATCCTGACGTTCATGCATTTTGCATGCCTCCCGACGGTAACCTGCCCGTTACAAAGAGTGTCTTAAAATAACCTGACATTCAAAATCGCGCGCCATTTTTTTTGTGGCGAACGTAGAGTACTAATCTTTGACAAATGGCATAAGGAAGTACTGAGGTTTAGTCACGGATCCAGCAAATTACACGATCCAGCAACGCATCGAAATTGTGATTTGCTGCATAGTTATTGCAAATGAAGATCGTGCGATTTGACGCCATTGGACTTCTTTATTTGGGGTTTTCTGAAAGGGAAAGTGTATGCAAATGATCCACAGACCATTCCGGAGACCGAGGAAGCAATTAGACGCACCATTAATAGAATTACATAGTCATTAATATTGATGGCCATTTATAGAATATTGTGTTCCACACATAACCTCCATTTTGTACCTTATATTAAAATAAAAATGTCGGTAATTTTCAAATAAATGACACGTTTTATTAATGAATAAAAATAGCAGGTCATTTTTAAACAACCTGTACTTCTATTTCTTATTTTTCTCTGTTCGTCCCTCATTTCTAAAAACCATAATTTTTGTTTTATTTACAATATCAATAATGTAATTTTAATAAACCACATAACTATGATGTATCAGTGCATATCGTTATTGTTAATGTAACTATCGTCGTCATTGACATTCCAATTATTCTTGCCCTTGTGGATATATTGGTTTCTCGCACTTGCGCCCGCGTCCATTATTTGTTTCCTTATATTATTAAAATTAATTAGTAATTTTTTTAAATTGGGAATTGCGGTCCATGCATTTTGAACGATGTTCACCGTGACGCGTGACCACCCCACTCGCGGTTTGATCTCTATGCTGGACAGTATCCACTGACCTGACTAACCGTGCTCGACCAGTGGTAAAGGCACGGTACAGTACGGACCATACAGAAGACCATATACCGTTGGATGTACAACCGGATATAGCAACCATTCTCGTTGTTGCCGGTGATTCGGGAAGGGAGAGCGAGGGACGAGGGAAACGGGAAATAATACAGAAAAAGAAAGAGAATAAGCTTTTGGGTGTATTTGGTCTCACGCTCGATTTTTCTTTGGTGTAAAACCGATAATGAAAATTATTAAATCATCAATATCCCGCCCGAGTACACCCAATTTTCGTTTGTTTGTTTACTATTAATTTGACTTTGCCAATAAAACACACTGAGAGAATTAATTTGGTCGATTTAATAAAGTGCAATTTATTCAATGCATTATTATCTGGAGGAACTGTATTTTTAATTGCTTTACGAACGAAACAATTAGACTTGAATATATTTAAAGCATGTCAGCAATTTAAAACGATGTTTTCAGCCCGTGTTAACTTCGAAAAAATGATTTATTCTCATATATGTATATTTTTTAGTTGAGTATTTATTTATGTACGGAATTATTTATTAAATTTAAAGAATTCAAATGGCAGACCTTACACGAGGGCGCTGTGCATCACATTCTAATTGGAAATATTGCGTTGTGTAGTAATTGTATTATGGATTTTCAAAAATGCATTTTCTAATTGGAAAAAATCGGTCACGTGAATTTGCAGTGTCCACTTTGGATCCTTCGTTTTAGGGTGACAAGTTTCGAAATATTGCGTACAATCACCAAAGGTAAAAATATTTGCTGATAGGATAAATTAATAATCAGACTTGGATAAAATTATATTAGCTAACCATATATTTTTATCAGAAGCATTATCCTTTTTCGCTTTAATGGATATTCCTTCCAGTTAAACATATAATTTTGTCGCAGCGAAAAAAGTATATTTAACTTAAATAAAATGTATTAAATTTGAATACATAAGTAGTTGAAGTCAATGTATCAGTTTGGGAAATATTTAAAAAAAAAACAAGTATAACAAGATTACAATAAAATGGCATTTGATTCAAACAAATAATTTCGCTTGGTTCAGTGAGATTAATAAGAACAAATTCCGTATGCGATTAAATAAAGTAAAAAATAAACTTTAATGAATTATTTTCTTTCGAAATGTTGACAACTCACTCATTTTATTCCCCGTTCTTCGTGTCACCTGAAGACTTATCGTTCCGGACTTGATGCACTGAAATGAAAAAAAAAAAACGTTCGTAAAAACAATTTCGCCGGCTGTTTATCGTTTCGAACAACATTGAAATGTGTTTTTGTTGCGCGAATCGTACTCGACTTTATGGAAATAAAATCTCACATATGGGTGCTAAATAAAAAATGTCATATGGCATCCGGCGAATTGCAGTCTTCTCAGGTGCAATTTCGCAATCGTGAAGAATATTGCAAACATTTTGCAACGCAGGGAGAATGCGTGCACAAATCGTGTTATACGAATCCAAATTAATATTTATATTTTTTTTCCAAGTATAATAGGTAATTAAAAATAGTTTATTTGCTATTGTAGTCGTGAAGGTATATTGTTTTTAAGATATTTTAAATATTTACATTCATTGTATTATTTTATAAAATTATATTTACATAGATTTATATTATGTAACAAAAAATATAATAGGAAATTTATATTATAATGAAAAATATACTGGATTTGCAAGCGGATTATTTCTTTTAATACAATCATTTAACAGACACTGTCGTTATTAGTATCTGCTTTTTAAAGAACTGCAGTTTTCATAATCTGTTCGGTTCGCAATTCCATTTTATTTGCTCATTATTATCATTATAGCTTCAGCTGATTTTGAAATTTGAACGTATGAGCTTTGCGGAAAATTCGACTGTAGTCGTATTACCTGGTGTATATATTGGCTGACTTCGGCATCGGTCGCGTTCTCCAACGTCCGACCGTTGACCTCCAGTATTTCATCTCCAACCTCCGGATTATCAGCGTTGTCCGCCGAAGAGCCTGCGTTTTAATCAACGATCTCAATTACGAGGCATAAAAAAACACGAACCTTAATAGATATGTCCTACGCAGGGCACCTGAGAGCTCGTCATCGTTCCAGCGAAAAGTGAGCGAAAATGAATTCACCGTTAAAATTATTATGAATAAATTTTGCGAAAATTCAAGAATTAATTTTTTCCACTTTATTAGCAATTTTTCTAGTGCATTTATATTATTTTATTAACATTGAAAACACATGAAATAGTTTGCTTTCGTTAGTGGAAATCTAGAGTAGTTTGGTTCATTTCAAAAATTGCCATGTCAATTTAAATCATTTTATAGGCAACCAGTGGCGGACTAAGGGGGGGGGGGGGGCAGAGGGGGCGGTCCGCCCCGGGCCTCTGGTCCTGGGGGGCCTCCAAATCTCGAGAAGTCATTTTTTAGTAAAATTCCAACCAAAGCCGAAATATATTCAGTAAGGGGCAGTTTCGAGTTGGAGGCCCCGTACGTATGCAAAATATAAACATAGGTAGGTAGGTACTAATTCACCTGTTATCAGGGGGCCTATTACGGTTCTCGGTGAGACTTCTCACTTCTCGCATTTTCATCTCACGTGAGTTTAGTCACGCTATTACCGATCGGTCGGGTGAAAATGTTAGATCACTAGGAACTTCCGGCTAGTGATCTCACATTTTTACGACAACGTAGAAGGGGTATACTAGCACGCCTATCAAACCCAGCCCAAAACGAAAGACGTGCGCATCGGCAAAAACAATCTCTTACTCGAATAAGCAACAAGTTTAAATAGAATCTGAGTTTGCAACATGAATGTTACCGAAATACAAAAACCAATATTATTAGATTTCATGAAAAAAGACGAAGATTTAGCACGAGGCAGATTGCGACACAGCCATTCAATTAAAATAATACTGGTAATTTTTGTATCATATTAGAACATAAAACGGTTCTTATAAACAGTGATAGAATTATTGTTTTGCGTTTATAAATCGAACTATTATGCAATATATTCTTGTTCCGTTATACTGAAGGGATTCAAGGCATCGCACAGTGATCGTCGTATGCGAAGCATTCGATTTTTCCGATCTCGCAAAACCACAATCATCAGAAAATTATTCATCATCATCGGCTGACATTACTTAACTCGCTGCGATATCAACTTTAAGTTGCTGAATTTTATTAATTATTCGGTGTCGAGATGCTACCGTCTCTGAATAAGCTATTTCATAGTAACTTGTGTTATGTGTTAGCTTTGGACGTGTCGTCGCTGGGTTAGGAAGACGCTCACGCATGCGCATTTCGATTTTCGACATGACATTTCGTGTCGAGTAAACTTACGTGAATAATCTCGCATTTTCAATAGGTGAAGAGAACCGTAATAGGGTGAGCTGCTCACTTTTATCATTTTCACCCGAACGGAGAACCGTAATAGCGCCCCAGGTTATGATAGAAATTGTCAATATAGCATAAAGCTCTACCTACTTATATCCAGCGCCATAAAAATGGTGCGCCCCGCGCGGTGAGCCCCGCTCACTCTATGGTGGCTTTGGCGCGAAACATAAATACTAGATCCGAACAATTGAGAAATTTCGTAATAAAAATTACATACATACGTACTAAAGAATAACAACAGGGGAAATCAACCAATCTGAACCTTACTGTCGTAAAATTACATTATAACTTGCAACTTGTTAGAAGCCAAAATAAATATAGTAGCCGCCGCTGTTGCCAACTTGTTTTGTTATACCCACCATCAGCGGTTCTGCGATCCACCAGGAAACCTCTAATACCGTTTGGTGTTACCGCTTACGGTCTAGTAAGCAAGCAACTACATCTGATGCACTTACATAACAAAATTATGAAGTATTTCAAAACATACTTTTTCAAGCAAATTGAACTCGATTCAATTACTATACCCTGTGGTCTATATTCATCCAAATCTATATACAGCCAAAACATTATTCAGGGAATCCCCATGGCGCTGGTAGGTATTTTCAAGATCGTAATGTTGCCTACACCATAAAAGTTGACACACTTTGTGTCAAAGGGCCTTGTCATAGCAAAATATAATGTATCATAAATTTGTTTACACGTTAGTGGTTGAATATCTTGCTCACCACTAACAAAAACCACCAGCCACTAAAAACAAATTTTATCCACTAAAAGGGATGTCTAAATCACCAGTTTACGTAAAAAATCCACTAAGTTGTCAACACCGTTAGCCGCTGCGGGACTTTCCTGACCCACGGTCTTACATACAGGTCTGGAAACGAAGCTACATTTCAATGATGCCGTGAGGCACCGTTACAAGATCCACTTTTTATTCCGCTCGCCGCCACATGCGTCGCTCCTATCGGAGGATATCCCCCACCCACGGTCTTCTGTGATCTCACCCTACTTATAATTTCCGTATTGCCATGTGAACGATAAGCGCGGTCCGTGTGTCATCTCATGGTCTTAAGGCATTTCTTTTACGAACTCGAATATTTGACAATTAATTGATTTTCGTCTATAATCAAGTAAAAATACAGCCCTGTATATGGGTAAAATTGCAAGCAAATTTACCGAATTTTTAACGAAAAATGACAACTCTAAAAAGGGTCTCATTTATACGGCGCTTCATGGAGATAACGTGCTGGCCACATTTCTATGTAATAATTTAAATACTAAATAACTGTAGATGCCAGATATAAACTGCTCACACGTGTAAAATATTATAAAGATTTCGTAGCGACAACAAAAACAGCCGGTCACCGAATGTTTAGAGAAAATATTCAGAATTAAACCTAGAAATAAGTGACTAGCAGACGAGTTTTCGTAGCTGCGACTTTTCAGAGAATGGGTCTATCAATCAGTTCAGTCTTCAGTAAGCGTATTATTTGTTCATTTGGTTTTTTATTCGTATCCTCATCAAATATTCGGGGGCAAGGTCGACGGCGCATGCGCCTCGATCTGGAGAGTGGGAGAGACAGACGGAAGATATTCTATCCATGTCACACATGTACCCGTCAACAGCAATGCCACGTAGTGGCGAAAAATGTAAAGAAAAGTAGATCGACTTAGCGCGCCTAACATATCGTGGTCGTTTCCAAACCTGTATCAAACCTTTATTATTATTAGATGGGACTTCAGCGAATCTTTGCCCTGTTTATCACTTATAATCCAATAATTCTTGATCATTTGTGTCTTGGTCGCATCATGCGAGAGTACTTTTTCTAAACTGAAATTTGTTTTAAAAAATCGTCGAGCTATGATGAACCAAGAACGCCTAGTAAATCTGTCCGTTCTATCAATTGAAAGGAAAGGTTCAAGGAAAATAGATTTCAACTACGTTATTGAGAAGTTCAGTTGAATGAAAGCACGAAAACATGTAAAATAGTTACAAAGCAAAATCTTTGTTTTTAAACATATAAGTACGGTAAAAGTTACTTTCTTATTATAGTCTTCATTATTTATTTGCACTCTACCTGCTAGGTGCTGTGTTAAATGCTGATCCGTGTTCTAACTTTTTTAGCCATATCATAAGTAGGGCGTATAGTAAAATTACATATCATCAATAATACATCCATTTTTTAGCAGACCGGGGGCCTCATTTATGTGCCGCCCCGGGCCTCTGACGAGCTTAGTCCGCCACTGTAGGCAACCTTGATAGGCCACTTTTTTACTTTTTTCGTTTCGAACTTCGGGCAAATATTAGTATTGCTACTGGCTATTATTTTATAGGTTTTTTTTCTATTACGTTGTAGAACCAAGAAAAGATAGACGGTTTTTTTCTAAATTGTTTTCAATTTTTTACATAAATTTTGTAACTTTTATACGCGGACCATTCTATCATATTTTGATCATTTTGAACAATTTCCCGATTATTAATAACAATGTCCCAATAATTAAAAATATTTGGTTATTCTCGTTCAGCTATGGTTGCAAATAACGAGAGAAAAGCTTCGAATAGCAATGAGCAAGTTTCTTTTTTCCTTATTTTCACACCTCAGTACAATATACTGAAGTTTGTTTGGGAAAAAACTTTTTACATTGAAGAAAAACCTGTACCTGAATATGATCAGCGACTCTCGAAATAAAAAATAAAAAATATTCTTTAGCTGGAAAAATTGGCAACGTTGAAAATATAGATTAAAAAAAATGACTAATGTTAGTAACACACTTCTAAAAAATGTCACCGTTCGAAAACATAGATTTATCAAATATTCAGATGTAAGAGGTATTGATTGCGAAAAAAATTCGCATTTTAGGACTGTCGATTTCGAAATATTCATATTTTAGATTTCGATCATACATACATACATCGATTTCGAAAAAATGTATATTTTAGAAGTATGCATTTTGAACTAAAAAAAATGTTAAATATATACTAAAAGTTTTACGTATTATGGCACATTTTGAAAAACATCCTATTTCACAAGTATAGTTTTTATTTCTGAAAAATGGAAAGCCTGTAGAGCTGCTCGTAAACAGAATAAGTTATGAAATAAAGAGGAGCGAGTCCACCAATTCCATCATCCATCCAGCTAGACCGAAAATTTAATAACAATTTAAAAACGTCATTATCAACCGCTGAATACTTTCTGCCGTTCTTTCTACATCCCCAAAATTAAAAAGCGATATTTCTTTAAAAAATAAAAAATAAGCAGCTTTACTCACCGTAAAGTTTGATCTTTCCATTGTCGTTCATCAATATGATGATGTAACCCCCAAGATCGACCATTTTTGCAATTTACTTCGATCTATCGTCTCCTTTTGTCGAAATCTTTCTTTCTCTTCATCTGTATGTATATATATATATATGTATATACATATGTATATATACATATACACTCATATATACATATATATATATAATTCCTGTTCCTATATGCAGTCCATAGATATACTATAAGTCTCGTAGTATAAATAACGATCTTTTCTTTTTCGCGAATTGTTGAACTCCGGTCTCTCTACGACAGGGACAAACGACGAGCTCATCGTAGCTTAAACTGTCTTCCTTCTGGTTAAATCGTCACTTCTTTTTATCCCTCCTCAATGAAGTCTTGGATTAATTCACTCTTTCTAATGTTTCGTTCACAATCAAATAGTTTATTTTACGTCACTTCACTAATTTTCATTAACATCATGTAAATGTCATCGTCGCCGACAACAGACCCGGCGCAAGAAAAATCTCTCGCGAACTTAATTTTTTCGTTTAAAAAAACAAAAAATCACATGTATCGGAACATTGAAATGGAAGAAAAAGTGTTAATTGAGCGCGTTGCACACAGTCTCGCCCTTAAAAGCCCTAACCCTTTTTCGACACCTTGGCTAAGTTCTTGTCTCTCGTTCAGGTCCAGCGGAAAATTCACCGACACGAAAGGGCGCGAGTGCACCGCGACCAAAGGGGAACATACATAATTCCCTTTATATATATTTATACGTATACATATTTAGCGGATATTCACGTGTTCCGCCAATTTCTACGATTTTATGTGCCGAATAATTGCAAGACTTTTTTTTTCGCAAAGCGGAAGCGTTTTTTATTTTCGAGTATAGGAAAGATTCATTGCGCATTTTTTCCTCGCGGAAACCGGACGTTGGTTGGCCAAAGCTAGTGTCATTGGTTGCATTTGTTTCCTTTTTACACAAACTGGAAGCGATGTTTATTTTCCGTGGCCAAAGCTACCCTTGGTCGTAATTTTTTTCTTGACATCGTCTTTAATGTTAACGATTTTTCTTTACCGATTTTTTTTTGGACCGATCTTAAGGGGGAAATTTGAACAAAACTGTATATTTCTTGTCGATTTTTGCTCGTACTTTTTTATCTACCACGACGGCCCTCTCCGCGGGGCTACAATTTCTAGGTTAACGTTCAAAATCGCAAATTGCTTTCCTTCTCTCTCTCGAAAAAAGTACAGCCGCGAATAGAGACGTTTTTCCAAGTGTCGCGTACGTCTGACACTTTTTTTCAACTCCCTCAAATCAATGTTTCCGCATCCTCATATTTTTCAGTTTTTTTTTCAGTTGGCACCATTCAAATTTTCGTCGTACACTTTTCCATCAAACCCCATATTTCCGTTCCTCTCTCCTCTTGTTCTCTCTCGCTCTCGTTACGGCCGACGACTCATCGCTATTGATCAGCGCTTCGAATTCTCACGGCTCTCGTGGAGAAAAATTTTCCAGAGTATAAGAGGCGCGGGGATCCTAGACAACCGTGATTTCGTTCTTTCCGTGATCGCATTATTATTTGCGTCGCGGCCGAGTGCTCTCCCCGAAATAAGCAAGACGGGAGAATATTTTCAACGCCCGGCTCGCGAGCATCATCCCCTCATGGTCGAGCGAAATTTTTCGAAACGATCGCGAAACATCGTGGCAAGAAAAAATAATCCGAAATAAGGGTATTTTTTGGAGGCGGGCTTTTCGCCGAAGGGTCAAAGGGGGAGAAAAGGTTGCAGACGAGCGAACGAAGAGACGAGGAGATGCCAACGCGAGAACCGACTGGCACACTCCGACGACCGACTGACTCGGGATATTCTGCCCTCGTTCCTTTACACCCCCTCGAGACCGACTTGGCCATCTCGTCGTCTTCGCGCTCTCTCCCTCGCGTACAGATGGACGAACGCCTGCGCCCGCGCACCCTCCGTTTTATTCAACCCACCCTTTCCGCCCTTCCGCTGCCTCTTCCTCTTCTTCACCCTACACATCCCTCACCATGTACCCTTCCCAAGCCACCTTGGGTCTCACTCTCGTTGTGAATTTCTCTCTATCGCCTGATCGCGACGCAGCATCCCACTGTACCCACCCTCGATCCTGTACGAGAGGTCCCCTGACGCGCTCGCGGAAGCCGAGGCCGCCCTGAGTCCAGACACTATGCACCAGGGTAAACCGTAACGATCGACGCTTTGTACTTTTCCCGAACTTACCGACCGAGTTCTCTCTCTCTCTCTCTCTCTCTCTCTCTCTCTCTCTCTCTCTCTCTCTCTCTCTCTCTCTCTCTCTCTCTCTCTCTCTCTCTCTCTCTCTCTCTCTCTCTCTCTCTCTCTCTGAATATGTGAGTACCTGCATGATGCCTTCTTGCTTGCTCTCGCTTTTCTGGGAAATATTTTCTGCCGCCGTTTGCCTACGGGCGTTTTTGTTTCAGTGAGTAAGCATGCGCTCTTTTGCTTAAATCCTGGATATAAACAACAACTAGTCAATCTTCTTGTTTGAGGCGAAATTTATCAAACAAAAGTTGACACATTTCATAACCTATTTCTCGGAATCTCATTTCGAGGAAAATTCCTCGGAGCTCCACGTAGGACGTGAATATTTTTGGGACTAGTGGCGCCATCCCTCGGCAGACAGAGAAGTTTTGGCCTTCAGTATCGACATATCGATCTATTGATCGGGATCTGGACGAGTCATTGTCCGCCGCGCCGCAATGGCGCACGGCGGCAATATTCGAAAGGCTATCAGCACCGAAGATTTTTCACCGGTCAGTGAAAGAAGGATGAATGTCTCACCGCATGGTCATCACGATACTAACCTCAGTGATGACGAATCGCTGTACGAAGAACCTACAGCGACTTCTGGATTTACGCCTCCTTTCGCCGAAAAGGACATTGAATTGCTTAAATCCACCCTCAAGCGTGGTCAAGTCTCCGTCTCAGGAGACCTCTTCTCAAGTAAGACTAGCACTGAAAGAAGACAAAAAACTATGGAGGTACTGCTCGAGCACATAGACGCTTTTGATGCGATAGCCGCGGCTTATCTGCAGGCAATTGCCGCGCTTAAGGCTACTGAGACACTAAGTCGTTCGATCAAACACGATATTCACTCTGCGGTCAAAATAGCTGTTGATTCGGCCATAATAAAACTAGACGAAGGTAACAAAGTCAATCCGCGCTCTTACGCCAATGTAGCGTCAACCAGTGGGACGAAAGATCGAGTCAAAATAGCATACGGGCCATCCATATCAGTATCAAATGTAAAAAAAATCTACATTGGTCCATTGGCAAATAAGGCACGCTCCTTCTCTGGGTCAGAAGCGACTAAGGCCGCGGTCCTTAAAGCAATTAGACCTGCGGATGCAAATCTTAAGATTGTGAATGTAAAAAAGGCCAAGGACAAAGGCATTAGGCTTGATGTGGATTCGGTCGACCTTGAAAAGCTGAAATCACTTACAAGTTTAAAAAAGGCAGGTCTCGAGGTCAAGGAAGATTGCGGGCTGAAACCCAGAATGTTGGTCCGCTATGTACCATCAGATCTCACCCCAGAGGAATTTCTCAAACAAGTAGTCGAAACCAATGCCTCCGATGAATTAGAAGGTTCAGTCAAAGCAATATACTCCTTTACACCGAGAAATGGCCGACCCACTAGGAATATCGTTATCGAGGTAACCGCTAAAGTTCGAAAAACTCTACTCGCTAGGGGTCGCATCTTTGCTGGTTGGAGCTCTTTTCCGGTTGAGGATTACGTAAAGATTCTTCAGTGCTACAAATGTCTAGGTTTCGGTCATATGGCACAAAATTGTTTAGGGAGTGCCCGCTGCGGGCACTGCGCGGGTAACCACGAGATGCGAAACTGTAAGAATAAAGAGGATGTGCCATGTTGAACCAACTGTAGGTCAGCGAAGCAAAATGACAATCACTCTGTCCTTGACGGTAGGAAGTGTCCCATACTAAAACGGCGCATAGAGGAAAAGGTTAGTGTGATAGAATACTCTTTATGGCTGGTAGAAAAAGCAACCTCTGTATCGCACACGTGAACTCTCAGTCTTTATTGGCTAAGGATCACTTTGAAAATTTTAAGGACCATTTCTCTCGTTTCCGCTTTCAAGTAATTTGCGTCTCAGAAACCTGGCTTAAACCTGCATTATGTGACAGTGTGGTTAGCATGCGAGAATATAACATACACCGATGTGACAGAGTCGACCGCGTGGGTGGTGGTGTTGCCATATATATTCATTCCTCCCTTAGCGCGAGAATGATCCAAACATCGTCTGGTCTGTCCACAGATGGACCAGAATTCATATTTCTGGAGATTGCTAATGGCGACGCCCCAAAAATCCTTGTTGCGGTGGTGTATAGACCGCCAAAGATCAAAGGCTTTTCTAATTTTACTGGCTACTGTAACAAATTGCTTCCGCTTTACAATAACTTTGTAGTCATGGGCGATATAAACATCAATACGAGGGAGAAGAATCATGACAGCCAATTCCTAGTTCAGTTTATCACTGCGAATGACTTATATTTAGTGCCTTTTGAAGCCACACACCACACTGTATCGTCTGAGACACAAATCGACCACTGTATTATTGATGCAGAGCATAAATTAATCGAAAAAGGACAAGAAATAGTTCCCCTCTCTGGCCATGACTGCATCTGGGTGAGATACAATCATAAAGTGCCCGAGTTCCGGCATAGAGACATAATCAAAAGAAACCTCAACAAGTTCAATCAACAGGCCTTTTTATCCGACTTAAATGAAATTGATTGGTCCACATTCTACAAGTCTTAATCCATAGATTATAAAGTATCATTTCTCAACACTGTACTTCTTGACTGTCTAGATGAATATGCCCCGCTAATACGTAGTGTTCTCTTCTCCCTGGCTAACTGACGACGTCAAAAACATGATGAGGGAACGAAACAAAGCCTGGAAGCGTTTTGTTCTCAGCCGAAAACGCTCATGTAACGAAAAACGCGGATTTCAAACAATAAGCACAGAAGCATTACTACATAAATTTAGATCTCTCAGAAATGCAGTTCAAGTTGCAATAAAAAACGCCAAGCGCAAGTTTTACGGGGAAGCGTTCGACAATGTCAATGACACGGCATCTGCATGGAATAGGCTGCGAAACCTAGGAATTCTTCGATCAAAAAGCGAAAACCGCCCGCTAGTGGTACCCGCTGAAAACATCAATGAGTACTTCTCATCGGTTGGTGATACTAGTGATGGGGTCACTCGACCAGTGTCAGATTCTACCTTACCCTTCTCCTATGATGACTCATACTTCTATTTCGCGGATATTTCCCCAGACCTGTTTTTAAATGCGTTCAATCGTGCCTCGTCAAATGCAACAGGTGCTGATGGCCTTTCCCTGAAATTCCTTCGATTAGCACTTCCAGCAATCTTTGATAAGATACTCCACATTTTCAATTTTTCATTGATCCATAGTACGTTTCCAGCCATCTGGAAAAAAGCACTCATTAAGCCAATACCTAAGATTAAATCGCCTACCTCCCCTCCAGACTATAGACCGATCTCGATTCTGTGCGCCTTATCCAAAATATTAGAGCGTATCATAGCTGACCAGATGATGGCCTTTCTCGAAGCAAATGAACTTCTAGACCCCTATCAATCTGCGTACAGAAAGGGAGCCGGAACGCAAACAGCCTTATTGCGTGTTTGTGATTATGTACGACAGGCTATCGACGACAGAATGCTGACAGTCATGGTGCTATTCGATTTTTCCAAAGCCTTCGATTGGGTTAATCACGACCTACTCCTAAACAAGCTTAAAACATTACGTTTTTCCGCATCGGCCATGCTATGGGTAAAATCCTACCTCACTGGGAGATTTCAGGCAGTAACCGACACTAACGACTCTCGGTCGACCTGGGCTAAAGTGAGTACGGGTGTTCCACAGGGGTCAGTGCTAGGTCCGCTACTGTTCTCGCTCTACATGAGTGATCTGAGGTACGCTTTATCCTCTTCTGCCTACAATATCTATGCGGACGATCTGCAAATATTTCTCAGATGTCCAGCCTCAGACCTTGATCACTGCATTGTCAAAATTAACAGAGAAATTGTTTTAATTAGGATTTGGGCGTCCCTCAATGGGCTGCTGCTCAATGACAAAAAGACGCACGCAATAATACTCGGTAGTAGACGCTCATTTCGGGCACTCGAATTATTTAACATTCCCTCTATCAAGAATGGGCGGACCATAGTTCCGTACTCTCGATCTGTGAAAATCTTAGGTATATGGCTTGATGACACTCTTTGCTGGAAGGAGCAAGCACTGAATGTTGCCAAAATGGCAAATTGAAGACTATACACTCTAAAAACATGTAGAAGTTTCTTACCTCAGCGAACTAGAGCGAAACTTGTATCTGTCCTTATATTACCAATATTCGACTACTGTTGCTGTATCTTATTCGGGTTAGCTGATGAATATAATACCATTCTCAAGGTGGCATTAAACTCCTGCGTGCGGTTCATATTTGATGCCAAACTGTTTGAGCATATCACACCTTACTGGGAGAAGTTGTCCTGGTTGCGATTGGACGATAGGCGGAATTTCTATATTTTAAGCATAGCATATGAAGTTCTCCACTCTGGCAGGCCCACGTACCTAAGTTCGTTACTAAAAATAAACAATCCTAGCAAAAATATGCCCTTACGTAAAAGCCATGGGTATCTCTGCATTCCTCGTTTTAGGACTGAATGTCAAAGGCACTCCTTTGGGATTTCAGCCTCCTATCTGTGGAATTCGCTACCATCCAGCTGTGTAAACCTTAGAAGAAAGGCCTTTTCTGACCTCGTTTATAAGCTGCTTCTGAAGGGTGAAATTTAAATTAAAAATTAAAGTTTAATTTAATTGTAAACGAATATATTGCAATGCAATTCATAAAATGATAGGAGTTATTAAGATATCAAATGTAGTAGGTGCAGCATTTGTTGGATATGTATTAACATCGTGTGGAATTACCGCTGTATAATTAGATGTAAGGCTTTGTTTTATATTGAGTCGTTGAATTGTAAGAACTGTAAGCGTTATTATATGGTTTGTGTGCCAGAGGAGATATAGTATCCTAGAGCACTAATAAAACTATCTATCTATCTATCTATCTATCTATCTATCTATCTATCTATCTATCTATCTATCTATCTATCTATCTATCTATCTATCTATCTATCTATCTATCTATCTATCTATCTATCTATCTATCTATCTATCTATCTATCTATCTATCTATCTATCTATCTATCTATCTATCTATCTATCTATCTATCTATCTATCTATCTATCTATCTATCTATCTATCTATCTATCTATCTATCTATCTATCTATCTATCTATCTATCTATCTATCTATCTATCTATCTATCTATCTTTTTTTTTTTTTTTTGAGGGGAAATCTTCGACAAGACGCCCAGATGTTGTGGGTAGTGTCGGATTTGTACCGACTAAAACCCCTCCTCTTTCTTCCCACTCCACATCGGTACCGCTTTCGCATTACTTCGATGTGGTGTGTTTTGATCCTCTCCGCTATTTTCCTACGCTTCATTTGTCCTCTGCGCTTGCTTAGGCTGTTCCCGCGTCGCGGTTTGCTTGTCCTTCCGCCCGAGCCCTCTCTTCAGTTTCCAGCTCTCTTTTCTTCTGCATCGTTCTTTTTATGAAGAACGCTGTCGCTGTCCATACCTCTTCTGCGCTGAGCATTAGAGGGATCAGACTACTTTCGTCGATCGTTTTATTTCCTATTTGGACTTCCAGGTGTCTTCGTTCTACTTCTGTGGCCGGGCACTCGAAGACTGCGTGCTGTGCGTCGTCCGGACTAAATCCGCATTGGAGGCATGCTTCGTTTTCTCGTTTTTTAAAACGCGTCAGGTATTCGTTAAAGCAGCCGTGTCCTGTTAACGCCTGCGTCAGCTCATAGTTCATCTGTCCATGGGGTCTCCCGATCCACTCTGTTATGCTAGGGATGAGCCGGTGGGTCCATCTACCTTTGACGTCCGCGTCCCAGCGTTCTTGCCAACGCGTTAGTAGCCTTTGGTGGGCCCTCTGTTTTGCCGCTACCCTTTCCTCGTCCGTACTTGGAGTCCCGCCATGTTGGTGGGTATCCTGGTAGATCTCGCTTTTTTCCTGTGCCAGTAGGTCGATCGGCGGTACACTAGCAAGCACGAGTGCGGCGTTTTCGGAGACTGTCCGATACGCTGATATTATTCGTATGGCGCTGCGTCTCTGCACTGCGGCTAGCTTTCGCCGCACCCCGACTTTCTTCATGGCGTCTACCCATACCTCAGCACCATATAGGATTTTTGAGTGGATAGTGCTATTTAACAATCTCCTCTTCAGCTCGCTGGGCCCGTCGACATTTGGCATGAGCCTTGCTAGGGCCGCAGCAGCAGAGGCTGCCTTCTCGCTTATGATGTTTACGTGCTCCGTAAACCTCAGTCCGACATCCATCTGCACTCCTAGGTACCTGAGGGATTTTCCCCAGCTTATATTTTGGCCATCTAGTTTCAGCGTTGGCATTGTGAAGACCCTTCTGTCTGTGATCAGAACTGCCTCGGTTTTATGGACCGCTAGTTGGAGCCCGCTCTCTTTCAGCCACTTACTGGCACGACGGAGATTTTCATTTACCACCACCTGCAGCAGTTTCGTCGTCTTCGCCGTCACCACCAAGCCCACGTCATCCGCAAAGCCTACCATTTCAGCCTGGCCCACGAGCTTCAGTTTGAGGAGGTCATCGTACATGATGTTCCACAGGAACGGTCCAAGAACCGATCCCTGCGGTACCCCGGCCGTCACCTCATATTCCACCGGTCCTTGTTCCGTGTCGTAGATAAGCTTCCTGTCGCTGAGGTAGCTGTCTATCATCTGCAGTAGATATGTTGGTAATCTCCGATCTGCCAGCGCCTCCGTGATCCTGTCCCACCTAGCTGTGTTGAACGCGTTCTGGATATCAAGGGTTATCACCGCGCAGAAGCCTTTGCTCTGCCGCAGGCCCTGCTTTACCTTAAACGCTGCTTCGGTTACCCGCACTATGGCATCTACAGTCGATCTCCCTTTCCGGAAGCCGAATTGCCTGGGTGACAGCCCACCGTTTTCTTCTATGTGCTCTTCCAGTCGTCGTAGCAGGAGTCGTTCCAACAACTTCCCTGTTGTGTCGATAAGGCTAATCGGTCGATACGACGACGGCTGTTCCAGTGGTTTTTGTCCTTTCCTTAACAAGACTAGTGTCTGTCTCTTCCATCTTGCATGGAAGACCCCTTTCTGTAGGCATTTGTTGTAGACTTCCAACAGAACCTCTGGCCATGCTTCGACTGTTACTCTAAGTACCTCGTTAGGTATGCAGTCTGGTCCAGGAGCCTTC